>JAAGEH010000109.1:320871-365003 GCA_011751065.1 Lasiurus cinereus
TACTTCAAATGAAATACCAGACCCTTCCTGATGAGTGAGGCCTAGCCTCATTTCTTCCCTTTCCCAATGTTCTCTTCCATTTTTCTTGGCCCCTCTGAATTTTTTCTCCTGCAAGGATGACATTCTGGTCAGCGTCTCTCACACCATTCTCTTTGCCTGAAATGTCTGAGATCCTCTGCTCGTCTTAAAGTTTCAGTTCAATGGCTGCTCCCTCTTGTAAAGACTGTCCTGACCCCTTGGGAGACGGAGAACCCCTTCTCTGATGTGGCCTGTGTCACTGCATGTTGCATCACCATTGTTCATGTGCCTACATCCCCAACACTGTAAGCTCTTCGGGAACTAAAGGAACTATCCCTTTCCTGTTTTGAAATCCAAGAATGTCTGGCAAATGATAGACCTTGCGCAATAAAATGCTTGTGAATTGAATGAAACAATGAAGCAATGCCTGGCAGACAGTAGGCTTTCATTGATTAATCAATTCTCTCAAAAATACTGACCGAGTGCCTACTATAGAATGGGCTCTGGGTCATGTCTTTCCTTCCTGAAACAAATACTTAGCGAGTGTCTCCTGCAGGTCAAGGCGTATGTTGGGATCTAGGAACTCATTAGGAACAAGACAGGCAGGGGTCTTTCCCTCTAAGACCTTACACTCCTCTTGGCTCGCAGTAAATGTCACTTACTTCCTCCTTCTTTCCCTGTGCCTCCCAAGAGGTAACTGAATCAGTCATGCATATTTTAAGACTCTCTCTGCTTCCACCTTCTGCTCAGGATTCTCTTTCTCTGCACCATTCTCAGGTACCAAGAGATGGATGTTTGATCTTGCCAGAGTTGGTTTGTTTTGTTGTTTGTTTTGTTTTGTTTTTCAACCACTGCAGAGGTCAGCATAGAGTGAACACAAAGCCAGCCAGTAGCCCCTGCTCCAGCTTGGGCCTTCTTATCTTATAAAATTATTCCAGAGGGTAGGCTCAAGAAAGTCACTAAATGAAGACTACTGTTTTCCATCTCTTCCCCTTCACCTCGCTGTTTCTCTCCCAAATTTGAGGTTTATTTCCTTGTAGCACAGACCCTATCTGGTAGTCAAAGTCTCAGTTGGAGCGTGGTTGGCTCCAGAACTCAGCTCAGGCTAAGCAGAGAGGGAGCAGGCCGCTGTTTGCCTGCTTGAGTTCTTGCTGACATAAGCCTGTTTCCACCCTCCCTTCTCTTGTCCCTGACCTCCCTCGGTCTCATGTAATTTCTAAGTGTTCTTCGGTGGAGAAGAGTGTTACGAAGGCTTCCTTTATAAAAGCACCCTTTACTCCTACAGAACTGATTCTCTCCAACATTCTCCCAGGGGAGATGAAATTCTTTATGCTTAATCATGGCATTTGGAGGTGAGCTTTGGGGAGGTAATTGGGATTCGAGGAGGTTTTAAGGATGGGACCCTCAGGATGGGATTAGTGGCTTTATATAAAAAAAGAAGAGAGGGAGATAATTCCCTCTCCACCATGGGAGGACACAGTGAGAAGGCAGCCACCTGCAGCCAGGAAGGAGGCTCTCCCCAGGAGCTTAATCAGCCCCCACTTTGATCTTGGACTTCCTAGCCTCCTGAGTTCATAATTAACTTCCACATGCTTCTGTTCAGTGTTGGTCACTGTTGAATAATTTGGGTTCCCTGAAGATCCTACTGTTGAATAGTGGGGGACCATTCAGGGCATGGTAGAGTCTAGATTGACCAGATCAACTGCCTCAGCCATTCCCTGCACTTCATTAATTTAAACGATGGCCCCATCTGACCTCTGACACATTGGAAGGGGCAGTGGGTTGCTGGATCCAATGACCACTTAAACTTATTCCCAATCCATGAATTGGGTTTTCATGGATTTCTTATTCTTGAATAAAGTACTATTGTGGAGGACTCAGCTCTCTATCACAGTATTTGGGCTCACTCTGTTTCCCCGGAAGATGTTGGAGGGGTACCCGAGAGGATATGACTACTGGTTGACCTGAGAGCTGGACCCAGGCAAGCAGAGCCTCCTCACACCTCCACATCTTTAGAATACACACTCCCCCACCTTTCCCACAGTGGGAGCTGTTTCAAGATACAGCCTGAGAGAGCAAGGTGTTAAGACCATCTAGAGGATGTACATGATGGAACACAGCGAAGGTCTCTGTATAAACTTTAAGGTTCTGGCCAATGAGTGTGGAGATCTCCTCCGCTTGCTATCACCCAAGGCAAGCTTGCCAGTAAGTTCCCTTGCTTATTAAATTCCCCCCTGCCAATCTGGAGAAGTTTGCCTCTTCCTTTGGTTTTTCCTTGCACTCCATGCATGGGGGCCAGGGAAACCAAAGGAAGGTCACTGGAGGTTTAAACAAGGTGGATGGGATTGTCTCCCTCTGGCTTAAAATTATCCTATAGTAATTTTGCCTATAAAATATGATGTTTTATAATACTTGGGATAGAATGATAATAATAATACCAATACCAATGCCAGACAGTAACAGCTTCCATAAATGGAGGCCTAATATATGTCAGGTATTAAGCTAGATGCCAAATATAATTATATATATATATAATTGAGTCAATGTTTGATGTTAGAAAAGTACCATCCTGCTGGCTGTGTGTGTGTGTGTGTGTGTATGTATATATATGTATATATGTATATATGTGTGTGTATATATATATATATATATATACACACATATATATATATATCCTATCTAATAAAAGAGAAGCATGCAAATTGACCACATCTACGCTATGCCCACAAGCCACGCCCTTCAGCCAATCAGGATCAACTATGCAAATTAACCTAACCAAGATGGCAGTTAATTTGCATATCCTGGTGCAGAGCGAAGACTGAAGACAGCATAGAAGAAAGCCAAGCACTGAAGGAGGGAGGGAAGCTTCGGGAAAGCAAGCAACCTGGGCGGCGGAGAAGGGAGGGAACCAGGTGGGGCGGCGGAGACCACTGCAGGAAGCCCTATTCTTGCAGGAATCTTCCTGCAATGGGCACACACACACACACACACACACACACACACACACCTAATAATAAAAGGCTAATATGCAAATTGTCCCCTTAGAAGTTTGACTGACCAGGAGTTCGACAGACCTGGAGTTTGACTGCTTGCTATGATGTGTGCTGACCACCAGAGGGTGGCACGGAATGAAGGAAGACTTCAGCTGGCAGCTGGCAGTTGGGGGAAATAAGGCCCCAATTGGCCCTAATTGCCGATTTATATATTAGATATATATATTAGAGGCCTTGTGCATGAGTAGGGTCCCTAGGCCTGGCTGGCAATGAGGGCCGATTGGGTGGTAATTGGGATTTAAGGAGGTCTTGAGGATGTACATACACACACACACACACACACACACACACATACACATACACATATTTGAGGTCTTACAACAATCAAGCAAGATATGTATCATTGTTCCTGTCTTCTGAGTTAGGAAGCGAAGGTTCACATAGCTAGTTTGGACACAGAACTGAGATTTGGACTCAGATCTGTCTGACACCATTGCATATGCTTTGTTCACTGCACTGCACTGGCCTCTGTAGCAAAAATGAGATCCCATACCTGGGTCCTGCTTTCAGGGATGGTATATGATTGAGTCAATGTTTGATGTTAGAAAAGTGCCATCCTGCTGGCTCTATGGAACTAGGTCATGAAGTAGGACTCCTCTTGCAAAGATTCCTTTGACCTAGCCTTTGAGGAACAGGGTGTGTTTCCCATATCGTTGACTTGTCATTTTGTTGTTAAGAGAAAACGTTTTTGAGCTGAGTCCGAAAATCTTGGAACAAAAGAGCCTTCATTCGTGTGTGTGTGTGTGTGTGTGTGTGTGTGTGTGTGTGTTTTAAACAGAAGAGACTGGACATAAGTAATTCTATTTTTGGCATGTCCAGGCCAGTTTTTATAAGCACGGATTGTGATTGTCTAACATAGTGTCACTCCTGGGGCCACTGCAGGCTACTTATAAGGAGCTTTTGCCTCTATATTAACTGGGCTGATCTACTTTTGTGATTTGTGTTTGTTTGTTTCTGTTTCTTCTGTCTTTCTCCTGCCTCTTAGGCAGGCAGCTGACCCTTTTCCTAGATATCTACCCATACCCCCAATTTTCAATATGATATTAGATGCTATTCTTTGAGAACATCTTGAGTTTATTGAATTAGAAAGTTCGTTTTTCAAAAAATTTCAAGCACCTCTCCCCAAGACTCTCCCCAAGGACAATGTGCATGGACTCCTGATGGTGCTTATTCCTTACCATTATGTCCTCTGTTTCATTCTGGGTTTGTGACTATGCTTTAGGAGTTGGCCTTTGATGAAGATGGTATTACTTATGTCACAACAATGGATGCTTCTACTTCCAAGTAAGAGAGAGTCTTACTCAAACTGGCTTAAACAATAAGGAAATGTGTCACTCAGTCCAGAAATAGGGCAGGCTGCTGAGTTGCTTGATTGAATGGCTCAACAGAGCTATCAGGGACCCAGCTCTTTCCATCTTGTGGTTCTGCCGTGAACGTTAGAACAGTCATGGCAGTAATTGGGGCGACAGCTGAGGGAAATGAGAGAATCCTTGCTGCAAACGTAAAACATAAGTCCTTCCCTTTAATATGATTGGCCAGTTTAAGCAACAAGTCTACCTTTGGGCCAATAAGTGCTCTGATTGGTCTAGATCAGGGGTCAGCAAATGTTTTGTGCAAAGAACCAGGTAATTGTGTGAGCCATACAGTCTCTGTCACTCACCTCTATGGTTGCATCACAGAAGCAGCCACAGGAAATACTGGGTGTGGTTGTTTTCAAATACACATGATTTATAAAACAGGTAGTAGGCCCATGGGCGGACCACAGGCCCCTTGCCCAGGCCACCCCATGCCCCAAGGGAACCCCCACCCTGATCTGGGTCACCCTTCAGGGAAAACCAGCTGGCCCCACCCATGCCCCAGGCCTCTATCCTACCTAATAAAAGAGTAATATGCAGATTGACCATCACTCCAACACACAAGATGACTGCCCCCATGTGGTCAAAAGATCCTGTCCCCAGGTGGACACAAGATGGCCATCACAAGATGGCCAGCAGGGGAGGGCAGTTGGGGGTGATCAAGCCTGCAGGGGAGGGCGGTTAGGGGTGACCAGGCCAGCAGAAGAGGGAAGTTGTGGGGCCTGCAAGGAAGAGCAGTGGGGCAGGACCCAGGCCTGCAAGGGAGGGCAGTTAAGGGTGACAAGGCCTATAGGGTAGGGCAGTTAGGGGCAAACAGGCTGGCAGGGAAGCAGTTAGGCATCAATCAGGCTGGCTGGGGAGTGGTTAAGGGGTGATCAGGCTGGCAGGCAGAAGCGGTTAGGGGCAATCAGGAAGGCAGGCAGGCAAGCAATTGGGAGCCAGCAGTCCTGGATTGTGAGAGGGATGTCCAACTGCCCATTTAGGCCGATCCTACTTGAGAGGGAGCAGGCTGGGCTGACTGACACCCCTCTCATGCATGAATTTCATGCACCGGGCCTCTAGTATGAACATAAATTTGATATAGCTTACCATGAAACTGATCATTATAAGAGCCACTCTCTTCTTTGCCTCTTTTTTCCTTACCCCTAAGGCTGTAGGCTCAGAGGGAAGCACATTTCCTGGAAGGTGACAGACTCTGAGCCTTGCATTCTCTTTTTCCTTTTTAGGAACAAGATCTCTCCTCCTTGTCACCTCTTCTCTTGGATAAGTCCTAGCCATCCTCAAAACTATGCTCTGTTCTTTCCAAGATCTTCCGTAAGATGGATGCTTCTCGTTTAGGGTACACACAGCCCTGTACATACCTCCATCCGAGCACCTGGCACCCTGTACTGTGAGGATCTGTTTATAGGTGGGTCTCCCCCCAACCCTGACTGTACCATCCTGGGGGTTCTCATTCCACTGTGTGTCCCAATCCCATGAGCCCATGCTCACGGCAGTGCCTCCATACTTATTTCCTGAATGAATGAGTGTCAATGCCTTGGGGAAATGAATGGAAGTGAATTATTCTTTCAGGATGTTTGGGATGTTATCATTGAGGTCAGAGTAGCAAAATGTTTAAATCTTGTTTTGGTTTTCTTTTTCCCTGAGTACCTTTCTTGTTAAATATAAATTTTGAGTATTTGAGCCTCTGGTCTTTATACAGAAATCTGATTTTCTGCTTGCCAAGTGCCGGTGTCATTATGTCTGACTTTGGACTTCAGTGCCACAGTGTGACTGTGCAGTGAGACCCCACTCAATCCCATAGTCACACCTCCCCCCGCCAACTTACTCATGAAGACATGAGTCTCTCTGGCCTCTGGCTCTTCATTGAGATCCCAGCACAGGAGGGCCTTCCTCTTCAGTTTTCTCCGGCTCTCTCCCTAGGGGTACTCAATGGTCCTTGCCGATAGAATTCCATTCCTGGATAACTTGGCATCTGCAGAATGGAGATTAATAGATTTGCCAGTATGGCTCTTGGATGGGCAGACGAAGGGTCTCTCCTGCAGCCTCTCCTGCAGCAAGTACCCTGGAGAGGTGAATGCATGGGTTTAGAGGGAAGACACCTTGTCTTGGTTATTGGCTGGCTGTTTACTTAGCATCTCTAATCGACAACTACCTCACTGATAAGGTAGAGATAAAAAATAAAGTCTCTACACCATAAGGCTTTTATGAGGGTTAAATAAAATAATGCATATAAAGTATAGCATAGTGTCTGGTATACAGCAAGCCCAAAATGTGTGTGCTTGTGTGCATACATAATTGATGATATTGATACATTTAATTTTCCAGTTTGTAGACTCCAGGTATGACTCATCTAAACCTCTGGGGGAAGATTGTTGTTGTTTTTTTAATATGAGAAATTACAAAACACACCAACCAGGAATAGCAAAATGCAATACAGTGTCAGGACTAGGTTTAGCTGTAACAGCAACTTCAAATAAGCATGGTTAAATGACATAGAAATTACTCTTTTACATAAAAGTCCAGAATATGTAGCCTCAGGTTGGTATGGTGACTTTACTCTATGAGGGCCTCATTTAATCAACAGATAAAAATGTACACATTTAAAGTGTATAACCTGATGATTTGCAGTGTACATACATTGTGAAGTGATTACCACAGTCAAGTGAAAAGATTTCATCACCTTACATAGTCATCTTTCCTTGCATGTCACAACACCTGAAATCTACTGGCTTAGCAAGGTTCAATTATACACTACATTGTTATGACTTGTAGTCACCATGCTATACTTACATCCTCAGAACTTGTTTGTCTCATAATTGAAAGCTTGTACATTTGGATACATACATCCCCATTTCCCTCACCTCTCACCTCTTGGCAACCACCATTCTACTCTGTTTCTCTGAATGTGGTTTATTTTATTCTTTAGGTTCCACATAGAAGTGATACCATGGAGTATTTGTCTTTCTCTATCTGGTTTATTTCATTTAGCATCATGCCCTCCAGGTTGATCCACATTATTGCAAATTGCAGAATTTCATTCTTTTTTTTTTTTTTGGCCAAGTAATATTTTATTATATATCACATATCATATATATATATATATGGTATAAATGGATTTATTTATCCATTGATGGACATTTAGGCAGTTTATCTCTCAGTGTTGATGTTCCACTGTTCTTAACTTCCCTAAGTCACTACTTCATGGCCTCAGAGGGGTTGCTCAGCTCCAGCCCTCAAATCTATATCCCAGACAGTAAGAAACAGAAAAAGTTCCTATGGTATATATCAGCTCTCTTTGAAGGAGAATTCTTGGAAGCTGCCACATGACACTCCCATTGGCTAAACCTGAGTCACATGGCTTTATCTAGCTGCAAAGGAAGCTGAAAAACTCTGTCTGTATTCTGCATAGCCAGATGCCCAGCCAAAAATCGAGGGTTCTCTTACAGTGAAAGGAAGGGGAAATTAATACTGAAAGTAGTCTCTGTCACAAATACCCATCCATTTCTCTCCATGATATTCATCCTCAGAGACCTCAAGTAAGGTTCCTAACACTTCACTGTATTATTTTTAATTTAGCATTATGCGTGGCACTGACACATGTGCCAGACATCTAGGCACTGGGGATACAAAAAAAAAAAAAAGGAATGGTTTCTTCCTCAATAAAAATAATACAATGTGTTATATGCTGTACCAGTGGATTACAAAGTCTTATTAGACATGGAAGAAGGAATGAGTACATCTTCTAGAAAAGAGGGTATAGGCATGGTCTGAGGAATTCTCACTGAAAACAACGTGCTTGGGATCTTGGCAGATAAAGAGAAAACTTCTTAGAAAAGAACAGACACAAGCCAAAAACAACTGCTGGGAGTATTCTCAGCTGAAGGCAACAGATTGTTGGCACAAATAAGTGGATTCAAGCAAAGAATTAGGGGGGCAATGAGGGAGGGAGAGCCCTAAGGAACCAGAAGGAGAGAATAGAATACAATAGCTTTTCCTTACTTTCAATGATGAAACTTGGCTAGACTTAAGTAATTGAGTTAGCCCAATTATGTACCCCTGAGACATTGGTTACTTTTTATGCTGAAGAACAAATCTTGCATAATGTGAATGGGACAAAGAGCCTCCTTTCGTAAGGATAGATTTTTAGAGAGAGAGACATGGAACCAATTAACTAGTATGTAAACCTATTTTTGCCTCCTCTTGTATTTATTAATTCTTGGGGTAATGAGACCAGGCAGACTACCCTCTTATTGAGTGCATAATAAGGGGTACTTTGATCTGGGAGTGTAACATGTGACTGACCACACGGGGAGAGAAAACACCCATTTGTGTGTCAGATCAGCACCCCCTTATGAGTATACAACAAAATAGGATCTCCAGTGTTATTCCCAGAGTTTTAAGTGCCTTTTGAAAAAGACCTGGCAGGGGACTTCAGAGAGCTCTCTGCCCTCGGTCTGTGGAGTAGTCCTGTGTGCAGGCCCCAACTCCAGCCTTTCAGCTGCTGGGGGTGTGGTCCCCCCGCCCCTTGGCAGGAGACTTGAGGAGACAGGAGGGGTGCAGGTTTCCAAGGTAACCCTTTATCTCAAGACTCCTGAAAGACCTCCATGTTCTCTTCTCAGCTTGCTGCCCTGTGTCACCCCAATACCTAAATAACCAGCTCTGTCTGTCCCTGGAAGAAGAATGCTGTCCAAAGAGAAAACCATCCCTGTTTCACAAAACCTCTAACAGGAAGCAAATATAAACTCTTGAGTTACTTGTGTGCTTGTTTTCCAAATGGAAAAGAAATATCTTTTTTAAAAAGTACCCTTTCTGCAAGAGATACTGACATTTTACGGTTGTTTTTTTTTTTTTTTTCGTTTTTTGGTCAATGTGATTTTTTGTCTATAAGGTCACTAAGCTATTATTGACATGTTGAATAAAGTCCGATTGCCTTTAAAATTGTTTTTGTATTTCAAAAAAGGTGACTGTAGATCCTGGCCTGGTTACTTAGCTGGTTTCTCCGACGTCCTGTTAGGTCAAGGTTGTAAGTTCAATCCACAGCCAGGGCACATAAAAGAATCAACCAGTGAATGCATAAATAAGTGGAACAAAAATTGGTGTTTTTCTCTCACTCTTTTCCTTCTCTCTCCCTAAAATCAATCAATCAATAGAAAAAAAAAAGAAAAAAAAAGGCTACATATACAGTGTTACCTCGAGATACGAATTTAATTCGTTCCGTAACCTTGAGGCGTGGGAAACTATGAGATGCTCGAGTCCCGGTAAACTGGTGGGTCGTGTGCAGCCGGCCGATCCACTCGATGACTCGTATCTCAACTGTTGCTCATATTTCAAAGCAAAAATCGCTCACTCGACGGCTCGGATCTCAAAAATCTCGTATATTAGGGCACTCGTATCTCGAGGTACCACTGTATCTGCATTTGAATGGTTCTTGAATCTCAGAGTGAGAATTTGCTTTAGATTTTAATGGCAATCAGTCTCCGGACTGACATTATGGAAGACCCTCTCAGCAAGAGTGCAAACTGTAAAGGAAGGCGAAAGGGTCAATAAAAAGAGGTGATTATTGAGGTTTCAAAAGAATGCTATTTTTAGCAATTGTTCCTGAGAAAGGATTTATGCTATCTTCTGAGTATTTTTTTAAACAGTAGGACATCTCTCTCTAGATATATGATTTTATTGATTTTAGAGAGAGAGGAAGGGAGAGAGAGATAGAAATATCAATGATGAAAGAATCATTGATCTGCTGCCTCCTGCATGCCCCCCTGCTGGGGATCGAGCCTGAAACCCAGGCAGTGCCCTGACTAGGAGTCGAACCATGACCTTCTGGTTCATACCACGCCAGCCTGGCTTTTCTTAGTATTTTTTTAAAAATATATTTTATTGATTTTTTACAGAGAGGAAGTGAGAGAGAGAGAAAGTCAGAAACATCGATGAGAGAGAGACATCGATCAGCCGCCTCCTGCACACCCCACACTGGAGATGTGCCTGCAAGCAAGGTACATCCCCCCAACCGGAATCGAACCTGGGACTTTTCAATCCGCAAGCCGACGCTCTATCCACTGAGCCAAACCGGTCCCGGCTCTTAGTATTTTTTAAGAAGCCATGGGCCAAGACTTGTTTTCTGGTGTGACGTAAGAGCAGTTGGAGCCAGAACCAAAAAATACAACTGGTCCACTCTTCAGTCTCTCCTTATCCTCATATGGGACCTCAGAAAAGTCCCAGTTCAGCCCTCGTGCTGAGGCTGAGGCTGAGACCCTCGCGCTGAGGCTGAGGCTGAGACCCTCGTGCTGAGGCTGAGGCTGAGGCTGAGACCCTCGTGCTGAGGCTGAGGCTGAGACCCTCGTGCTGAGGCTGCAGGCGCTGAGACCCTCGTGCTGAGGCTGAGGCTGAGACCCTCGTGCTGAGGCTGGGGCTGAGGCTGAGACCCTCACGCTGAGGCTGAGGCTGAGACCCTCGTGTTGAGGCTGCAGGCGCTGAGACCCTCGTGCTGAGGCTGAGGCTGAGGCTGAGACCCTCGCACTGAGGCTGAGGCTGAGCAGTGCATCCTCGGCTCTCGAGCCGCCAGGGCACCTGCCCTCAGGGCTTCCGATGCGGCTCGGGCCGGGCCGTACCTGCAGGAGCGAGCGCCGGTGCTGGTTCCCTTAACCCCTGCGACCCCGCGGCCCCTCCCCCCCACGTGTGTGTGCTGCCGCTGTGGCAGCAGGAGGAGGTGTGCTCAGTGGGTAGAGCGTCGGCCAGCGGACTGAAGAGTCACTCACGGCGGAGCTCGCGGAGGACTTGCTGCTCCAGACCCACCCGTGACTGATAATTCTCAGGGGGAAAGGGGTGTGGGGTGTACCGGGAGAGACTGGACAAAAATCATACACCTATGGATGAGGTCAACGGGAGGGAGGGAAGGGTAGGAGCTGGGTGGAGGGGTGCTATGGAGGGGAAAAAAGAAAAACAAATGTAATAATCTGAATAATAAAGATTTAATTTAAAAGAAAAGAAAAGTCCCAGTTCAGGCTCCCCTTTCAGCATTCATTACTATATTCATTTTGTTCATAGATGGATTTCTTTCGAGCCTACAGTCAGAGGTTTTTTTTTTTTTAACGTACTAATTTCTCCTAACTTAGATATCATGTTTTGTTTCTCATGATTTTTCTTCATTTCAGTCTTTTTACTTAGTCACCCAATTACTCAAACTATCTATTACATATGATACACAAGTTCTCAACCCTATTTTGTTCAGAGGAATGAGAAGAAAACCCCAAATTTATTTCCCCTTACAAACTCATGCCCTGCTAAAAAAATTGAGATGTCTTAATTGCTTCTCTATGTGGCAGAAATTTGATTTTTAATTCTTGTGTGTTTGGTTCCAAAGTTCATGCATTTTCTCTTATATTACCACATTTTCACTTGTGTGTAAAACTGAAAAAAGAAACAAACAAATCAAAAACAACCTACCTTTATTATTATTATTATTATTATTATTATTATTACTATTATTATTATTACTACTACTATTTTGAGGAGCATGATTAGTGCTACTGTTGCAACAGGACTGAGGAACAGGAAATTCAAAATGAAAGACCAATAGTAATCACCTCTAAAATGCTTGAAATTGGTTGGGAGAATTTTTATAATCTTAACAAAAATGTTCATTTCCCTCCTTCACCTTTTATAGCCATTTTGGAGTTCCCCACATAGATATTTAAGATTTAAAAAACATTCCTTATTTACTTGCCCTTTTGTTTACTTTTATTACCATCATTGAGACATCTTGTTCCTGCTATTTTTCCTGCAGGCAGAATTTAAACAACAACGGGGCACAAATAGGCCTCCGTGGGTTGATCCAGGGAGCCCTTTTAGAAATTATTTCTATGAGAAAACATGTTCCGAGTCAAAACAAACGAAAACAACACAATTCTTGTGTACGCTGGACATGGTGGATTTGTACCAGGTTAAGAGCAGGCATGGGAAGTAAGATGGATGGAATTCAAATTCTGGCTCTGCTTCCAGCTAGCTGTGTCATTTAAGGCAAGTTTCTTAACCACTCTGAACCTCTATATTCTCTTTCCTAACATGAGGAAAAGGAGTACCTACTGCAGAAGGTTGCTGGGAGGTATGAATGATATCCTATGTAATAAAGAGGTAATATGCAAATTAATCCTCATGCCTCACAAGATGGTTGCCTACGACCAGGCCGGCAGGGGGATCAGTGAGGGACGGCCAAATGACTGAATAGCAGGCTGCGTGGGAGACCAGGCTGGCAGAGGGGCTGTGAGAGGCAACCAGGCTGGCAGAGGAGAGGGCAGTTGGGGGCAACCAGGCTAGCAAAGGGGACAGTTAGGGTGATTAGGTTGGCAGAGGGGGCAGTGAGGGATGACTAGGCTGGCGGAGAAGGGGCAATTGGGGGAGACCAGGCCAGCAGGGGGGAGGAGTAAGGGGTGACCAGGCTGGTGGGGGGGGGTTAGTTAGGAGTGATGAGACTGGCAGGGAGGGAGCAGTTAGGGGCAACCAGGCAGACAGGCAGATGAGCGATTAGAAGCCAGCAGTCCAGAATTGTGAGAGGGATGTCTGACTGCAGGGTTAGGCCCGATCCCATAAACCGGCAGTGGGACATCCTGAAGAGGTCACAGGCTAGGCTGAAGGGACCTCTCCTTCATTCTGTGCACAAATTTCATGCACCGGGCCTCTAGTAATGTATATAAAGCATATAGTAAACATTCAACAAATATTAGCTATTATGATCATGTTCTTAAGCTCTCATTTATTTTTTTCTTAAGTTTTTTAACTTTATTTTTATTGTTGACACTATTCCTCCACCCCCATTTCTACCCAGCCCTTGCCCCTCCCTTTCCTCTGGTCATTACCTTTACTGGAATACAAAGATTGGAACTAGAAAAATCAGAGCTCAGAGCAAAAAGTCCTTTCTTATGTACCCAGTGGCTTATGAAGAGAGATGTGCACGAGGAGTAAGAATTTCTTGTGTGACCTGGAAAGTTTCACCACCTCCTGTGTCTCTGTTTTTTTTTCTTTAGAATATGTATAAGTAATAATAAAACCTTCCTCTCTTTTTTCCGGTTTTATTGCGATAATAGTTGTCACATAACATTGTGTAAGTTTAAGGAGTACAATATGATGATTTGATACATGCATGGATTGTGAAATGATTAATACATAAGGTTTGTTAATATAATTACCACTTTTTTAGTGATGATAACACTTAAAATCTACTATCTTAGCAATTTTCTAGTATGCTAGTATATAATACAGCATCGTTAGCTATACTCACCATGCCATCTTATGACGGGAAGTTTGCATCTTCTTACCATCTCCCCATTTTCTCCAACTGCAGCCCCTGGCAACCGCCATTCTGTTCTATTCCTATGAGTTCAAAAACGATCTCTTCTTAGCTCAGAGAACTCTTGAGAAAATGAAGAAGAGATCTTTGCTCCCAGTCTTTGAACTAAACAATGGCACACATAAGGTGTCATGAACCTCAGACTTGTGCAACTTTACGGCCATTCTGGGGTGAGGAAGAGGGTGAGACCAACCTGCATTGGCGGATGGACCTACATTGGGATGTGTTGTTCCTCACAGTCCAATATTTGCTCACACGCTTCAATTGCATCGAAGAACTCTGGACCCAGATTGACTTCAGGTCTGCTCAGTTCTGCCACTTACCCTGCTTCCCCGAAAATAAGACAGTGTCTTATATTAATTTTTGCTCCCAAAGATGTGCTAGGTCTTATTTTCAGGGAATGTCTTATTTTTCCATGAAGAAGAATATGGTACATATTTATTGTTGAACAACAACAACAAAAAGAAATTGATTACCTGTATACGGTACGGTAGTAGTTGTCATCACAAACCAGCTCACTGATTGGCTGCAGCGCAGCTGGAGCTGTTCAGGCAGTGTGAGGTCTACTTATTTATTTATTTATTTATTTATTTTTATTTTTATTTTATTTTTATTTTTAATTTTTATTTTTTCTCTATTGCCCCAGTACATGCCCTCACCCGTCTTCCCCCCCTACTCCCCCCATTGCCCTGTATCCACTGGCTATGCCTACACACATGCATACAATGAGGTCTCTTTAAATCAGGAGTCAGACGCCTTATGGTAGCTTCGGGGGCCTTATATCCCAGGGAGGCCTTATGTTTGGGGGAGGCCTTATTATCGGGGAGGTCTTATTTTTCAGGGGGATGCCTTATATTACAGCGAGAGGCAAAACTGGAAGTAGGTCTTATTTTCGGGGGATGTCTTACATTCGGGGAAACAGGGTACCTGCTACGTGACCTTCAGCAAGTCACTTGCTCACTCAGGGGTAATATCCGTATTTCCCTCTGGGGGCCATGCTGGGGATGACATGAGATGCTGTACACAACACACTTAACATGATGTCCAACACGGGCTCAAAACATTAAGAGAAGAAGATGGTGTTGGTGGTGACGGTGATGGCGATGATGGCCACGATGGTGGTGATGACTGTGTTAACTTCCTGCTTAAACCTGCCTGCCCTAAAACATCACAGCTGTTCATTTTTCTTTTGAAACTTTTGCCCTAGTAAAATTAGTGTAAGTTCCATATCTGCCTTTTGTTTTATAAGACACATAATAGTTAAAACAGAGGAAGAGAGAGATGATGTTAGACACGCCTTTTTACATTTTCTTTTTTACCGTTGACGTAATGAGTTTTCTCTTTGTTTTGAAGAAATAATGATGCTGGCAGAATGTGGCAATTGTCCTTTTGATGGATCCTCATAACGTGGCAGGATTTGACAAAGAGTTCTCGAAAATGTTTAGGTTTGTTAAAATTCTGTTCTGTATTTTGTCAAGGCCTACTACCATCATGTCCTATGTGACCTTGAGCAAGGTCACATAAATACAAGGACTTGTCAGACAAAAGCATTATCATAGCAGAGGCCATTAATCTGTGCTCCTCAGGCCGCTTGTACCACCTTCAATCGGAATAGCTACATTTTATATCTTAGAATTCCAGATTAGATTTAATTTGAACAGAGGTTCCATAGCCAAACTGTTTGTGGTCTTGTACAAATACATCTTCCTGTAAGCTTAGACCCGAAATACAGTATCCAGACAAGAAAAATTCTAATCATCCACTTGTAGTGAGACAGAAAGGTAAGATAGGAATGATAAGAAGTATAAGGAAAAAGGGAGGTAAATAAAAATAGAGAGACAATGAAATATAAACATTTTTTTTTTGTTTTTTTGATATAAGTTAAACATTCTTATGAGATCTGAGTTCCACCACCAGTCCTTGAGGCTGGGAACTGGGTTTTGAACATCATCAGGAGCTGGTAGGTCAGAATTCAGGCATGGCAGGATCCAGAATCTCAATGACGGATGAAATGACTGGTCTCTTTCTTTCCCCTTCTTCTTCTTCTTCTCCTTCTTCTTCTTCTTCTTCTTCTTCTTCTTCTTCTTCTTCTTCTTCTTCTAATATATTTTTATTGATTTTTCACAGAGAGGAAGAGAAAGGGATAGAAAGCCAGAAACATTGATGAGAGACATTGATCAGCTGCCTCCTGCACGCCAATATACATGCCCTTGACCGGAATCGAACCTGGGACCTTTCAGTCCCCAGGCCAACGCTCTATCCACTGAGCCAAACTGGTCTCGGCTCTTTCCACTTCTTGGCTCTGCTTTCCTGTGTTGACTTCATGGTCAGACAGGATTTTGCAAACGGCAGTGATGCCTGCTGCTTCCATGGTCCTTTGCTAGTGAACATCGGGGTAGGAGGGTGAGGGGCGGAAAAGTACTCTTCCAATATTGCTAGGAATAGGCTAGGCTTAACACTTAACACTCATTGGCCTGACTGGAGTCATGTGCCAATCTCTCAGCCAATCGCTGTGGTTAGGGGGATGAAGTCCAATACTATCATTGGACATTTCTGGGTCGCATATTGACTCCAAGAGCTAAGATGGAAAGAAGGTAGATCCTACCTGAGGTACAAGAAAGGTGTGTTATCCTAAAGGAAAATCAGGGTGCTATTCTCAAGGGGCAAAACAATTGTGTATCTATTACACCCCTGAGGCTACCTATCTCTGCCCTCTGGTTTACCACTACCATTCTCCAAAAGGAATATTTTAAAGAAGCAGTGAGAAGCACCAGTTTTGGAATAAGACATTCTGTGTTAAAATTCTGTTACTGCCATGTACTCACTTGGTGGGTCCTGGAATAAATGACAATCTTTTTGAGCTTCAGTTTTCTCACTTCTAAAATGAAGCTAATAACAGCATTCACTTTATGCGTTGCTGAGAAGATTGAATGGGATAAAGCTAAAGCAACATTCACAAGTTTGAATCTATTAAGAATGCAATTAATGTTATATGTCATAGAAGCGGGACTAACTACTGTCTACTTAACCCATCCATCTGATTGAACTCAACTCTCCATTACTTCTTAAAACATACGGATAGACACTCATGACATGCCTGTGGCATGTCAAATATCTGGACACTTCTGTTCTCACCCACTGAGCTGCAATTGGCCCCAGACCTGTTTATTCCAGTTGTGCCTTTTAGTATAATTACATAATTAAGTCGTACCAAACCAATGTCATCTAAGTGCCAAAATGAGATTTGTTTCTGCAAAACCTCTTTTGAAATGCCTTGGGAGTGTTTTGGGAAGATGTGATGAAAGTGAATCGCTAAAAGGAAGCGTTACAAAATTGGATGTGGGCAAACTAATGTCATAGATTGAGAAATACAGTAGAGCTGCAGAAGGATTCTGCCCACAGAATGGTTTATGCGTGTGGTCTATTCTAGAAACATGATACAGAACTCTAATCACAGGCCTAGATTCTAATAAAAGGCCTTGGCTATAAGTGTCTCAATTAAATGGTGACTCCATCTACAATGATGTGTTCTAAATTCAAATAATGCCTAAGGTATTTATAAAGTTTATGATACCATATTCTCGTTAATTCTTTTCCATTAACTAAGCAATACCCAATATCAAGTTCCCTCCAATAATGCACCTCCCTACCCAAGTTCACACATGCATATTTCCCATTCTGCATGAAACCATCTGCATCCTTGTACCACCCTCCCCCAGCTGCCCACTCTCTCGCTCTTTTAGAGTGAGGTCAACTCTTTTTCATCTTTATAGTCTCTATATTGCCTAAAATTGTGCCTTGCGTGTAGTAGCTGTTTAGCAAACGTTTGCTGAATTTATTTCATAGTGCAGAGTGAAGAAAAATAGAATGGTATCAAGTTAGGGCAATGGCCTTGAAATATAATACTGGGTTGCTGGAATTTTAGAATTAGAAAGAACCTTACTCATCTTCTAGTAGATATGATGAGAAAAAAAAATAGCAAGTAAGAGTGGGAACAGTCTATCAATAGTTATTTCAGATGTCCTTTCATAATGCCAAGGTCACTGGCTCCCTCCCTGCTCGAAGGGACCAACATGTCCCCACAGTCCTATGGGGATGGGGCTATCCCTGTACTAGGTTCAAGAATGGGCCTTTTCACAAACAAGGCTAAAGCTTTGTATCATTTCAAATCTGGGACATACTGAACTGACAAGGGCGGAGTAATTATAAACCAAATAATAATCTGGCACCTGCTGTGCAGGGAATTCTAGATCAAGAGAGGAGTATTCTGTTGAGATTTTTTTTTTAAGTCAGCACTCAGTGACCCCAGAGGAGATTAAAAATACCACCAAGATTTTATTTTTATTTTATTTTTTGCACAACTAACCCACAATATCATCAGTTTAATGTAGAGCACAGGGGTTTGACCGCCCTTCTGGAATTTATTTTCACTACAGGAAAATCTAAGAACAATGGCTGCACATGGACATACTGGTGAGATGTTTGTTCTTTTTTTAAAAAAATATTTTTATCGCTGAGACCGGTTTGGCTCAGTGGATAGAGCGTCGGCCTGCGGACTGAAGGATCCCAGGTTTGATTCCAGTCAGGGGCATGTACCTTGCTTGAGGACACATCTCCAGTGTGGGGCGTGCAGGAGGCAGCTGATCGATGTCTCTCTCTCATCCATGTTTCTGACTTTCTATCCCTCTCCCTTCCTCTCTGTAAAAAAATCAATAAAATATATTTTAAAAAATATTTTATTGATTTCAGAGAGGAAGGGAAAGGGAGAGATAGAAACATCAATGATGAGAGAAAATCATTGATGGGCTGCCTCCTGCATGCCCCCACTAGGGATCAAACCCACAACCTGGGCATGTGCCCTGACAAGGAATGGAACCACGACCTCCTCTTTCATGGGTCGATGCTCAACCATGGAGCCATGCTGGCCAAGGAGATGCTTGTCCTTTATATACTTGTACTGAAATAATGTTGAATAAGTGAATGGGTTTCATTCATCTTTGGGAGTGTCAAATGTAGAATCACAGATTTTCAGGACCATAGAGCTAAGCTTCTTTTGGCTTTTCCAATTTCACACCCAGGACAAAGAGCATGCTCACATTTTGTGAACAAGTTCCCACGTCAGAAGAGGAAGAAAAACAAACTCTCCACATAAAAACTAGCATTAATGGAACACTGTCGATGTCCTTCGGCGACAGGAACTGGCTCAGACACCAGGAACACACCGTGGATGAACCATCTGTGTTATCGTTCATGGCAGCTAGGGAGAACACACACCACATGGAACCAGGGGCATCGAAGTAGGAGGCTGTTAGAAGGATCCTATTATAGGAGTTGGGCTTTGATGGGGTAATCTTGGGTGTCCGAAACCAAACATTGTTCTCACTAAATGGATGTAAACAGGAGGCCAGAAGGCTGGTCAACCTTAACTGCTCTGAAAGGTCAGAGCTAATTACTCACTGTTTAGATGAAAACATTGTTAGATGAATGAGCCTCTACCTGTTTGTTTCATGTTAATTTCTGTTTTGTTATTTCCTGCCTAAAGGCTAGGGGTGTGTCCCAAAGCCTTAATAAAAGGAAGAAAAAGGCCAGAGCAAGTGGCAGTCCTTTCCACTAGAGGAAGGTTCCCACCTGGCCCCCCAATATCGCCAAATTAATATTTTCTAGTCTCTCATTTCGTTTGCGTGCGGCCTCCTTCAGAACCCGAACCCTGAACCGGGAACCCTGAACCACGCGGGACGTGGAAAGAGGTTCCCACACTTGGGGAAGGTCTAATGAAGCAAGGGCCTGTTCTGGATGGGATGATGTCAGAAAGCGGGGGCAGTCCTATGATTGGGCATCTCAGTAATCTTAGCACCAGGGAGGGTAGACTGAAACAGGGGATGAAGCTGAAATTAGAAAAAAAGTAACAATGGGTCATATTAGCAAAGAGAGGGGTGGGGGTGTTTGGTATCTTGTGGGCTCTAGCGTGACCTTGTTTTGTCTCATGTTATCATGGTCTCAGAGTGACCTTGTCTGGTGTCAATATCTTGTGAGATAATTTGTGTTCAGTGAGATTATTTATGAACAACGTGAGCACGACTGCTTTCTCAGCACTAACTCTGCATGAGGTGCTTGGACACATTATTTCATTTAATTCTATGACGCAGATACATTGAGTTCTATTTCCCAAATGAGAAAATAGAGATATGAAGGAATTTATGTTAGCAGCACATAAAGAGCAGCCAGATCAGGACTGACACAAGCCTGACCCCGAAGCTCACACCCTGTTAACATGCCACTGATCCTCAGGTGCCTTAGAAATGGAGGAGGGATGGAGGACATGTGTGGGAAGAGCAAGCTAGACCACCGAATCTTGCATTGGCTTTCTATTGCCTTGCCTTTACTGGCACTGAGACCTTAGACCAGCCACCTAACATCCTTGATAAAATATATTTTTATTGATTTCTGAGAGGGAGAGAGAGAGAAAGAGGGAGAAACATCAGTGATGAGAAAGAATAATTGATTGGCTATCTTCTGCACGAGCCCTTTTGGAGATCGAGCCCAAAACCTGGCATGTGTGAATGGGAATCTAACCATGACCTCCTGGTTGATGCTCAACCACTGAGCCACACCACCCAGGCAATCCTCCCAGATTCTTGACAACCTCCTCTTTCCCCCGCAGCTCTTCTGCTTCAAGAACGCTCATCTCCAATCCATTCAGCCACCTCTACTTATCTCCTTGCATATTGGTACTTGTCATTTCTCCAAATGGGTCATTTCTAGAAACTAAAATTCTGAAATACCCATATGGGTCTACCACTTCCATTATCTTGTGGTTATCAAACTCATTCTTTTTCTTTTGACTTTCCCCCATATACCAAGCCTACCTTCCCATCCTGGCTTCATTTTATTGTCTTCCCTTTCTGCTTTGGGCCATATGACTCATCAATTCATTCACCAGCTCCTAAAATATTCTCACCTTCTGGACCCTCTGTGGTTCTCTCCCCTGCCTTAATGATGATTTTGAATTTTTACTGTGTGTCAGACACAGTTCTCGATTCTTTTCAAAATTTAACCCATTTAATCATCACAGTTCTATGAGCTAGAACTATTATCCCCTCATTTTGCAAATAGGAATGCTGAGGTCAAGCAGCCAGTAGGTGGCAGAGCCATGAGCTGAACCCAGGCTGTCTTGCTGCAGTTCATGCTGATGATCGTTATTCTATGCTGTCTAAACTACTGTGAAAGGACAAAGCAGAAACGAACTCTCCTCCATCTTGTCCTATAGGGCTGGGCCCCCTGCCTAAACCCCCTCCCTTTTCTGGGAGTGACCACAGGTGTGCCAGCAATGTCCTAACTTCCCCGACCACCGCCTGAATGGACCAATGAAGCTCCAGGAACACAGCGAGGGTCCTAATAAGGCTAACCCACAGAAAAATCCTGACCCAAGTGACCAATCTCTGTAACCCTCGTCACTTCCCTAAGCCCACCCAAATGACCAAACCCCATATAACCCACTGTTCTTCTGGTGCTCGCTCTCTCCTCTCACTGCTGCGCCAGAAAGAGGCTGAGAGCCAAACCCGGTTTGAATAAAGACTCTTTGCTTTTGCATCAGAAAAAGGCTCCCTGGTGGTTGATTATTGGGGACCCCGAACTCTGGGCATAACACTGTGCTCCACAGAGAGACAGCTCTTTTTCACTGATGCCTGTGGTTACTGAATAATCTTATAAGCCTGTCTGAATCAGTGCCTGCAAGAAAGTCTTTTTAAAAAATATATATCTTATTGCTTTTTTACAGAGAGGAAGGGAGAGGGATAGAGAGTTAGAAACATCGATGAGAGAGAAACATCGATCAGCTGCCTCCTGCACGCCTCCTACTGGGGATGTGCCTGCAACCAAGGTACATGGCCTCGACCGGAATCGAACCTGGGACCCTTCAGTCCATAGGCCGATGCTCTATCCACTGAGCCAAACCAATTAGGGCTGCAAGGAAGTCTTTACTCCCAAACCCAGATTCATCAAGTCCTATCTTTTTTATCCCAAATTTTCTGCACTTACTTGATGTCTTCCCTTCTCGTATAAGGGAGAGACAGAGTTGTTGCTGTTTGTAATTGTTATTAGATTTTCTGTGCATTTCTCTGTGCTACAAGCTAACCACCACTTAAAAAAAAAAACAACACACCCATGAATGCCAAGGGTATGATCTAAGATTTTCAGCCTCTGCTCCTAAGTCAATGTTTACCAAGCCTGATAGCATGTAAAATGCTCTCCGTGCACAACAACTAGGAATTTGGAATTTCTGCCATTCCCCAAGATGGATATTTATTGAACCTGATACCAGTGGAGCCACCAACTCTAGCCTTCCTCTGTCACCACACTGTATGTCTTGTCTGGAGGGCAGAGCTATAAATCATTACTTGTATGGCTAGGACGCTAGCCAGCTTTCTCTTTCCAGAGGCTAAACCATGTTCTCATCTCTATCCACTGGCTGGAATTTTCCTCCATCCCCGATGAAGTTCCTCCTGAAAACAAATAATATCACCCAACATGAAGAAAAAAACAAAAGCAAATCTCTCAAAATCAACTACAAAGTATAACACTGAATTCATGCATCGTTTGCATATTCCTTATCACAGTGGTTCTTAACCTTTCCCCTAATTCAACAAAGCTATTGATAGCAGTGGCTCCCAAATGCACTGATTCCCATGGGGGTTGGCCTTGGGGCACATGTGTTTTTGGAGGATCACACCAGATTATCTGGGGAGAGCTGTAGTTCAGAAAAAGCCCTCCAGGGGGCACTGGTATCACCACCTCTCCATATTACCATGCATGCCCTCAGATAACAAGGCCTACTCATTCACTCACTGTCTTGGTTTGCTTTATTGGAAACCAGACCTCCTGTTCCTCTGTGTATTTGGTTAGAAGAGCAGGCTTCAGGGTTAGGCTGTTTGGGTTAGAATCTTGGCCTTGCCTCTCAACTACTCTGTGCCTAAGTTTCACTGATACCCTGCGCTTCCTCTAGAGCAGTGGTTCTCAACCTTTCTAATGCCGCGACCCTTTAATACAGTTCCTCATGTGGTGGTGACCCCCAACCATACTTCATCACTGTAATTTTGCTATTGTTATGAATTATAACGTAAATACCCGTGCTTTCCGATGGTCTTAGGCGACTCCTGTGAAAGTGTCGTTCGACCCCAAAGGGGTCGCGACCCACAGGTTGAGAACCTCTGCTCTAGAGCCATCTCTTCGTTTCTGTCTGCCTACAGAGCATGAATCTGTTCTGATAATATTGGCAAGACATTCCTGACCTCAGATCGTCCCATATCTTACGACCCCAGCCCAGGGTATGAATCATGATGTGTCAGGAACAGTCATAGAAATCTCTTCCCTTCTGGCCAGGGATTAATCTAAAGGTGGGCTGGGACCCAGTTATGGCTAGAGAGAGGTAAGGGCAAATCAGCTGATGGTTGAGGTGGGGCAGAATCCATCCCAAATATGAGACAAATCTTTGAGAGGAGAAAACTCTTCCTTGCTCTTCCTGCCTGGGTGCTGACTTGATCCTAAAGGTGCAGCAACTATCCCGTGGCTTGGGAAGGAGAGTCAACATACTAAGAAGGGAGAGGGGAAAAAAAGACAGAATACACCAAAACCGGTTTGGCTCAGTGGATAGAGCATCGGCCTGCGGACTAAAAGGTCCCAGGTTCGATTCCGGTCAAGGGCGTGTGCCTTGGTTTCAGGCACACCTCCAGTGGGGGGCGTGCAAGAAGCGGCGGATCGATGTCTCTCTCTCATCGATGTTTCTAACTCTCTGTCCTTCTCCCTTCCTCTCTGTAAAAAAAAAAATCAATAAAATATTTAAGAAAAAAAAAAAAAGACAGATTAGTAGCTAAACTGTGTCATGGAGCCTCTTTACCAGCTCTGGACTTTGGACTTCTTATTCAGTGGGAAAAGCAAACAATTCATCTGTCAAACTCCAGGAGATTATGTTGCTTCCAGAATGCATTCTTATCTGGTATACTCAGTTTCTAACCTATAAAGTGAGGATAAAAATAGTACCAACTGAAAAGGAAGAGATAAAGTTATCTCTGATTGCCCATTATATCATCTTATATATAGAAAAACCTGTTAGGCCGAAACCGGTTTGGCTCAGTGGACAGAGCGTTGGTCTGCGGACTGAAAGGTCCCAGGTTTGATTCCGGTCAAAGGCATGTACCTTGGTTGCAGGCACATCCCTAGTAGAGGATCATGCAAGAGGCAGCTGATCGATGTCTCTCTCTCATCGATGTTTCTAACTCTCTATGCCTCTCCCTTCCTCTCTGTAAAAAAATCAATAAAATATATTTTAAAAAAAGAAAAAGAAAAAGAAAAACCTGTTAGAACAAATACATTCAGCAAAGTTGCGGGATACAAAGTCAAAATTACAGTTAGATGGTCTAGATGTGCTTCTTCACATGAACAATGGATAATCTGAAAAAGACATTAAGAAAACAATTTTATTTACAATAGCATCAAAAAGAATAAAATAATTAGCTGTAAATACTTGTACACTGATAACCATAAAACATTGCTGAAAGAAATTGAAGAACACCTGAGTAAATGGAAAGACAGCAAGGACTGAGAGACTTAACATAATTAAGATGTCATTGCTACCAAAGGCAATATACAGATTCAATACAATCACTACCAGATTCCAGATGACAGCGTTTTGCAGAAATAGAAAATTCCATTCTAAAATTCATAGAGAATTTCAAGGGACCCCAAAGAGCCAAAATAATGTTGAGAAAGAAGAACGAAGTTGGAAGTCTAACACTTCCTAATTTAAAAGCTTACTACAAAGTTATAGTAATCAAAACAGTGTAGTTCTCATATAAAGACAAAAATACAGACCCATGGGACAGAGTGGTGATCCCAAAAATAGACTCCACATGTGGTCAAATGATTTTTCAACAAGGATGCCAAGACCATTCAGTAGAGATAGGACAGACTTTTCAACAAATGGTGCTGGGAAAACTGGGTAACCAAATGCAAAAGAATGAAGGTGCACCCTTGCCTTATACCATATGCAAAAATCAACTCAAAATGCATCAAAGACCTAAACATGCAAGCTAAAACAAACAAACTCCTGGACGAAACATAGGGGAAAAGCTTCGTGAAATTGGATTTGTCATGGAGTTCTTAGATATGACACCAAAAAGCACAGGCAACAAAAGAAGAAATGGATCAAATTTCATGAAAAGAGGACTTTATCAAAATTACAAATGTGTGCCTTTCAGGACATTATCAACAGAGTGAAAAGACAGCCTGTGAAATGGGAGAAAATGTTTGCAAATCAAATATGTGATAAGGATTAATATTCAGAACATATAAAGAACTGCTGCAACTCAACAAAACAAAAAACAACCCAATTAAATGAACTTAGGGCTTGAATAAACATTTTTTCCAAAGAAATATAGAGATGGTCAATAAACATGTGAATAGATGCTCAATATCACTAACTGCCCTCCCCTGCAGGCCTGATCCCTCCAGCCCCCAACTGCCCTTCCCTGAAGGCCTGGTCCCCCTCATCTGCCCTGCCCTACAGACCTAGTCTCCTCCAACTGCACTCCCCTGCAGGCCTGGTCACCCCCAACTGCACTCCCCTGCAGGCCTAGTCACCCCACCCATGCTCCAGGCGTGGCTGGCCTGAAAATCACCACAGGTCCCTTGCACATGCTACCCCATACCCCAAGGGAATACCCACCCTGATCCAGGACACCCTTCAGGGCAAACCAGCTGGCCCCTACCCTTGTACCAGGCCTCTATCCTATCTAATAAGAGAGTAATATGCAGATTGACCATCACTCCAACACACAAGATGTCTGCCCCTATATGGTCAAAAGATCCTGCCACAAGATGGCCACCATAAGATGGCCAGCAGGGGAGGGCAGTTGACAGGGACCAGGCCTGCAAGGGAAGGCAGTTGGGGGTGATCAAGCCTGCAGGGGAGGGCAGTTAGGGGTGACCAGGCTGGCAGAGGAGGGAAGTTAGGGATGACTGGGCCTGCAGGGGAGGGCAGTTGGGGGGGACCCAGGCCTGCAGGGGAGAGCAATTAGGGGTGACCAGGCCTCCAGGGGAGGGCAATTAAGGGCAAACAGGCTGGCAGGGGAGCAGTTAAGCATCAATCAGGCTGGCTGGGGAGTGGTTAGGGGGTGATCAGGCTGGCAGGCAGAAGTGGTTAGGGGCAATCAGGAAGGCAGGCAGGTGAGTAGTTAAGAGCCAGTAATCCTGGATTGTGAGAGGGATGCTCGACTGCTGTTTAGGCCCGATCCTAAAGGGGTCCCAGATTACAGAGGGAGCAGGCTGGGCTGAAGGACACGTCCCCCTACCCCTCCCCACCACCCTGTGCATGAAATTTCATGCACCGGGTTTCTAGTTAATACATAAAGCTCTTCACTTTTAAAAAAAGACTTAGGGTAGCGGCATGGAAAATCAATATGACCAGATCTTCATTGCTAGGCTTTTCAAATGGCTCTCAATCTTTTGCAATTACCAACAATTCTACAATGAATAATTCTGTACGTGAGTTATTTTACACGTGTGAGTATATCTGTAGGAAGAATCTTTAGAAGACGAATGGGTCAAAGGTTATGTGGATTTGTAACTTTAATATTGTCAGATTAACCTCCAGAAAGACTTGTCAATTTATATTCTCCCCAGCTTTGTGTGAACAAATTCCTATTTCCTCAAAGCCTCACTAACATAGTTTACTAATCTGATAGAGGGAAAAGTGTATCTCAGTGTGGATATAGTTTTACATTTTTTTCTTATTACAAATAGTAGCCGCCCGGTGCATGAAGATTCGTGCTCGAGAGGGTGGGTCCCTCAGCCCGACCTGCACCCTCTCCAATCGGGGAGCCCTCAGGGAGTCCTCTCCAATCCGGGAGTTTCCGTGTGTCTTTGCAATCAGATGAAGGCATTGTCTGAGACCCCAACCCAGTTTGGTTTGGAGCTCACACAATAATAGAGATCTTTTTTTTTTCTTTTTCTTTGCTTCATTGGTGGAGATTTCCTAGAAGTTGCAGGATATCTTCCCTTTAATTTTTCGTAGACACTCTGACTTTACTTATGTCTCTCACCTTTGCTTTCCCTCCATCCCCACCACAAGAGTAACTTGCTCCGGGCTCACTTTGCTCTAGTGCAGTGGTTCTCAACCTTTCTAAAGCCACCACTTTTTAATATAGTTCCTCATGTGGTAACCTTCAACAATAAAAATATTTTCATTGCTACTTCATAGCTGTAATTTTGCTACTGTTACGGATCGCAATGTAAATATCTGTGTTTTCTGATGGTCTTAGGCTCTACAGCAGCTGTTCTCAACCTGTGGGTCAAGACTCACAGGTTGAGAACCGCTAGCAGGGTCGCCTAAAACCATCGGAAAACACAGATACAGTGGTACCTCGAGATACGAGTTTAATTCGTTCCGTAACCTTGAGGCGTGGGAAACTATGAGACGCTGGAGTCGAGTCGAGGTAAACTGGTGGGTCGTGTGCAGCCAGCCGATCCGCACGATGACTCCTATCCCAAATGTTGCTCGTATTTCAAAGCAAAAATTGCTCGCTCGACGGCTCGTATCTCAAAATCTCATATGTTAGGGCACTCGTATCTCGAGTTACCGCTGTATTTACATTACGACTCATTAAGAGTAGCAAAATTACAGTTATGAAGTAGCAACGAAAATAAGTTGATTCCCTTGATTCAACTTTTCTCCCTCATCCCTTCCTAAAGAGATGCATAGCAACAAAAGGTCAGCTTCATCTGCACAGAACTGTTAACAGTCATCTCTGGGCAATGGGCTTGGGAACGGAAATAATTTAATTTTCTACTTTTGTACATTTCCAAATTGTTTACATTTTTTTTCAAAAAAAATAATACTTTGATAAAGATGAGGTAAAAGCTATGATATGCCGAATTTCATGTTCTAAGAAGTATTTTGTTACGGACACGCTACTAAGTAGGTTTCTGACCAAAGATTATGATTATATTACCAGGGATAAAGAAGGCTAAAGGTCATTTTGTAATAAAGAGATCCAATCGACCGAGAGGACAGCGTAATCTTAGGTGTTTCTAAGGGTCGTATGCCTATTCCTGATATTCTAATTGGGAGCCACTAACAAAGCAACCCGTTGGAGGAGGGGGTAGAAGCAGTTCTTGCAAAGCAGGAGACCTAAGCAGAAGCCACAATAAATGCCCATTAGGAAGATGCTCAGTCTGACCAGTCCAAGCATATGAACAAGACACGGTACAGAATAAGGGGTATTAGGGTATTCTGGGAAGTGAGGGGAAACCTCAAATCTGGAAGACAGCCTTTCCTTCCTGCTCTCAAGGGTGTTTGTTATCGGCATTTGTGGAAGAAATGAACACATGTATGAAACCGTCAATTTCAACTCTAAAATTGGCTTATTTATTTATTTGGGACAAACTGAATTATTTGATGATAGAATTATGGCTAATAAAAGATATAGAGGATTTGATGAAGCTAATCGATTTTCTTTTCTTTTTATTGTCTATAGTTTTACATATGTCTCCTTTTTCCCCAATTGAAGCTAACAGGTTTTTTGAAAACATATATTGGTTCACTTATTTAACAAAAGACAGTATGTTTTCTTCTATTCAAAATAGAGTCCTTGGATACTCATTATTTCACATCTCCGTTACTCTAAGCAGATAGCTTCTAGGTTTGGTTTGCCTTGAAGGGAATACATGAGCATGAAACTTTTTTTATCGGGTTCTATTTTCATATTTATCTTTTCTCTATATTAATCTCTCTGCCTTTAACATGATTTCACAGACATAATTTCTTGGTAATTTAATTCAAGAAGTTTTCTTCTGCTGCAGGTCACCAGGAGGGGCCAGGTTGCATCTGATGCGCTCACAGGCTCATTGGTGAGGGACATTGTATACACACAACGAGAGGATGATAAGGAACTCATCTCTGTCACCATTTTGGAATTCTAGTTTGTAGTAAGCATTTGGAAGCCAGCTTCTGCTTTACTGGAGGGTTTAATAGGTCCCTGGGGGGAAATAATGAGACATTTGGAACTGAGGGAGGGCAATGGAAACATTGCTTTCTGCTACAAATACTTTCTCTCTCTCTTTTTAAAAAATAAATAAGTCTCCTTCTTCCAAAATAGACTTACTATGTTGCCCTTGAAAAAAAAAATTGTCTGAAAAACTTGATTTGCCTAAACAAACATTTTATTTAGAAAAAAAATTGTCGAGAAAATTGTTCAAACCAGTGTAATTTTCACCCTCTCTAAATGGTAATACAGCTTCAGCAAAACCTCTTTGTTTTTAACCACTAGATCGCCTGCTGTCTTTGCATTATTACATAACTGTTCGGGCTTGTATATCTTTTATCTCCTAACTCCAGGGGAGAAGGTGGATTTTATTCTTTTTGCATATCCCTCCGTGCTCAGCACATATGTAGTATATATGCAACAAGCATTTGCTAAGGGAATGAATAAATTGCTGAATTAATGACTACTAAAAGCTTAACCATTTTGAAGCTGTCTGAAAGCCTTCTTTTCCAGATAGTGTGGATTATATTACAGTTTGTTTTATAATAAAGCAATCTATAAGTAGCCATCTCATATGTAGACATCTTTACCTTGTGAAAATATTGATGACAGAAAAGGGCAGGACAAACAGCTGGAACTGGGGAGAGATGGTCCCCAAAATTAGAAGTATGATCATGTGGAGAGTCCTTGGGACTAAGGGTGGGAGAAAAAGAAAAGGAAGCTTTATTTTTTTAATATATTTTATTGATTTTTTTACAGAGAGGAAGGGAGAAGGACAGAGAGTTAGAAACATCGATGAGAGAGAGACATCAATCAGCCGCCTCCTGCATGCCCCCTACTGGGGATGTGCCAAGATACATGCCCTTGACAGGAATCAAACCTGGGACCTTTCGGTCCCCAGGCCAATGCTCTCTGCACTGAACCAAACCGGTTTTGGCGAAAAGGAAGCTTTTTAGAGAAGGTGGGGATCATAGGCATGACACGTATACAAGGGTCAGAGGGTAACTAGGGTTCTGAGACTTAGTTTACAATGTGTGTGTTTGTGAGAGGGAGGGGGAGGGGATATCACACAGCACCAAGTAATTCTCTGGAACCAGCCAAGTATTCTACAGTTCAACTCAGTTCTGATGCTATCTACCTGGAAATAGTATCAGATCCCATAGGTTAACTGTTTAGTCCTACAAGAGAACTCACCCACCCCTCCTCCCCCCGCCCAGCCCCCTACAACTACAGGTGCCAGTTATCACCCATATTTCTGACAGACCAGCTGTGGATTGGAGGTTCCAGTGAGCCCCCTCCTTGCACTTCAGACACCAGTTGCAAGTCTAGGTTGTCACCTGTACTTCTGACCGGCTAGAAATCAGAGGTTCCCCACAGTCTCCTCCTTGGGTTTGATGGACTTGCTAGAGTTGGCTCACAGGACTCAGAGACATAGTTTACTTCCTAGAACATTGGTTTATTGTAAAAGGATACAACTCAGGAATAGCCGGTTGGAAGAGACACATAGAGCAAGGACCATTAGTCCGCCCTTAGCCACGGAAAATATGTTCTAAGACCTCCAATGGATGCCCCAAACCATGGAGAGCATTGAACCCTAAAAAAACACTATGTTTTTTCCTACCGTTTCCCTGAAAGTAAGACATTCCCCCCCAAAATAAGACCTACTTCCAGTTTTGCTTCTTGCTGTAATATAAGGCATTGCCCCAAAATAAGACCTCCCCGGTAATAAGGCCTCCCCCAAGCATAAGGCCTCCCCGGAATATAAGGCCCCCGAAGCTACCGTAAGGCGTCTGACTCCTGATTTAAAGAGACCTCGCGTTGCCTGAACAGCTCCGGCTGCGCTGCGGCCCATCAGTGAGCTGGTTTGTGATGACAACTACTACCGTACTGTAGACAGGTAATAATTTCCTTTTTTGTTGTTGTTGTTCAACAATAAATGTGTACCGTATTCTTCTTCATGGAAAAATAAGACATCCCCTGAAAATAAGACCTAGCGCATTTTTGGGAGCAAAATTTAATATAAGACACTGTCTTATTTTCAGGGAAACAGGGTATACATACAGCCATGTGACAAAGTTTAATTTATAAATTAGGCACACTAAGATAATAATAATAATGAATAATAAACTAGAACAATTTTATGACAACACCATATGGCAATAAAAGTTTTATGCACGTGGTCATTCTCTGTCAAAGTATCCTACTGTACGGTACTCACCTTCCTCGAGATGATGTGAGATGATCCAATGCCTACGTACTGAGGTGAAGTGATAAATAACCACAGTTTTTAATCAGATCACTCAATATGTTGGCCACTGACAATCCAGCTTTTCAGGAGGGAATTAGGGCAGTAAAAATGTTAGCTAGATTTATGGATCTTTTCATTGCAGGAAGTGAGACAGAGCGTTTTATGTATGGGACACATAAGATGGTGGATAGGAATTTCGTTTTCCAGTTTCTATCGCTGTGAAAGTCTTTTCAAGGCTGTTTTCCTCCTTGGGCTACAATGTTCGCACCTCCAACTTTTAATATAAGTTGTCTGTTTATGCCATTTTTCATTCTCCTTTATTACTTTCTGTGTGGGTGAGTGCCAGCAGATGTCAACATAGCTTTGAGGCCTGGTATTTATAGAATAATTAGAAGAACCTCCATCCTGAGAGAAAACACAATTCCTTTAATTGAGAAATTAAGCTAATGGACCTTTATCTCATTTGCCTGGCGCGATGGTCTCCTGAAACTGGCTGGTGTTTTCACATATTTTCCACTGTTGATTAATTCATTTCCAGGACAAGAGCAGTGTGCGCTTTGGGTTAAAATGATTCCGGAAGTGCCGGAGGATAAAAAGCTAAAAGGAGATGCCTTCTCTATGCTAAGTGAAATAACTCAGACAGAGAAAGACAAATGCCCTCTGATTTCACTTACATGTGGAACCTAAAGAACAAAACAAATAAACAGAAACAGGCTCCTAGATCCAGAGAACAGACCGATAGTCGTCAGAGGGAAGGGGGGCTGGCACTTGAGTGAAAAAGGTGAGGGAATTAAGAAATTCAAACTGGTAGTCACAGAATAGTCAAAGAGAGGTACATTACAGCATAGGGAATATAGTAAAAAATACCATAATATAGTCAATAATACCGGTTTGGCTCAGTGGACAGAGCGTTAGCCTGTGGTCTGAGAGGTCCCAGGTTCGATTCCGGTCAAGGGCATGTATCTTGGTTGCGGGCACATCCCCAGTGGGGGGGCGTGCAGGAGGCGGCTGATGGATATTTCTCTCTCATTGATGTTTCTGACTCTTTCTCTCCCTCTCTGTAGAAAATCAATAAAAAATATTAAAAAAAAACACAACTACGTATGGGGCCAGGTGGGTACTTGAAACATTAGGGTTGGGGGCACTCTGTAAGGTAGAGTACATGATTTTCTTTTTTTCCCCTGTTGCTTTTTATTTTATTTCTTAACTCTTTATTGTTGAGAGGATTACAGATGCTCCCCTTCTCCCTCCAATTGTCCCCCTTCACCCAGATCCCTCCTGGCCCCAGGCCTTTACCACCCTATTCATTATCTGTGTCCATGGGTAGTGCATGCATACATATAAGTTCTTCGGTTCATGTCTTCCCAAGATGGAAGTTCTTCTAGTTATCCTATAAGTACCACCGCGCCCCTCCCAAGTACATGATTTTCTAACCACTATATTGTACATCTGAAACTAATACAGAATTATACTGAGTGTGAACTGTAATAGAAAAATACCATTGAACCTAAAAAAGGTAACTGTCCTCTCCTCCACTTGGTACTTCCTAGAATAACCCCACTGTGTATTGTCTTGCAAAAAATTTTTTGTACATAATGCCATCATATGCTTACTTAACATACACACACACCCCCCAACCCCTACCACACACACACACACACTCAATGTGATCATTCTACATCCACCATTCTGTAACTTGCTTGTCCCCAGGCCCTGTCTTCCGAACACCTCTATATGGAGCATATGCAGCTCCACTCCAGTCTCTCCCATGTATGTTTTCCATTAAAATGTTCTGATTCATTGGATCAGGTGAGGCCCGGGAAGTTATACTTTCCACAGAAGCTCCTCCGTTATTTCTGATGCAAGCCAGTCCACTCACGAACATTTTGAAAACACTGTCTTAGCTTATGTCATTTCCATCAGGATTAGACACTGTTTTCTTTCTCCTTGCTTGGGAAGAAGAAGAAATGCAGTATACAGCTACCCGCTAAAGAGGTTTCTTTTAAATGATAATAAAATTCTCCTATACACACAAGGAAGAAAAGTTTCCTTGGCAACAAGTTGCAAGTATGGGAGATAATAGGTAGAATTTACCATAAGAATAAGGCGGCATTTCTCCTGAGAGTGTCAGAGTGCAGCTATCTAAATGTGCTCCTTACACCTCTGCCTGGAGAGCAGAGAATACACACCTGATGTTCAAAGACAAACAGACGATAATGGCAAAGTAGTTAAAATTAAATATCCCCCATTTTTTTTTTTAAAACAGCTAAAAGTGTGTCTTTTCTAGTAAAATCATCTTTACCTTGAACTTGGATCCTGGTGAATTGCCTTACCTATTTTTTCCCTGTCAAGAGATAAAGACTTCATTTTTGAAAAACGCTATTCAGAGCGGCGGGTGGGGATTTTGAATCGTCTTCTAGGAAACAATTAAAAGTCAGTGAGCCTGCCAACCAGCTTCTCTGGGGCTCCCCCAGATTAGAAGCTTGTCATCCACCAGCAATGAAATGTGTTTTTCTGCGGGTGAGTCATGGCTGGTCAAATTAAGACTCGCCAGGAACCGTAATTAAAGCAATGTTAGAGTCTATTTCCTCCCTTAGGAAAGTTTTTAAATGGTGTGGGGGAGGGGGCTTACCAATATTGGATCTATTAAATTCCTTAGCTTAGAGGACAGCACCTGCCGGTCGAAGCTGAACACCTTCCCAGCTTGTGACAAGTCGCTGAAATGATGAACTTCTAAGGCATGAAGATCAAGTTTTCTTTTAACCATATTTCCCAAAATAAAAATAGCATATTTCCCAAACCAAAAACAAACAAACAAACAAAAAAAAATCAAACAAAACTCAAAGATCTTTTAAGCATACATTTTTGGGGATATATATGAAAAACTGGGCTAGAAGCTGAACACTTTCAAAAAGCATCCTCAGAGATTCCATTTTGGATTTGATGAGTCCTGAGAATATCTCATTTTGGAAGTTAACACTTTAAAAATTCAAACAGAATTGAGAATGTGTATCATAACTACGAAAACTCTGGAAGCATATTTTAGTTTGTACTTCTAGACTGGTTTCTGAAGACAGACTCATTAATTAACCAATTTACGAGTCACTATATTAGTTACAGTTCTTTGGTTAAAGTTAGAAAGCGAGTCAAGTTAACTTAAGAAAAAATGGAATAGATTGAAAGGAATCACAGTTTGACACTATCAAAGGTGAAATTTGTCACACATAAAGAAAGATTGGCCAAGTCATTAAAATAAAGCAAACCTTTTTTTTAAAAAGCCAATCTTTGATTTTTTTTATTCTGCCAAATTCATTTATTAAGCCTAATAGTTTTTTGATGGAGTCTTTAGGGTTTTTTATGTACAATATCATGTCATCTGCAAATAAGGACAGCTTTACTTCTTCTTTTCCAGTTTGGGTGGCTTTTATTTCTTCTTCTTGTCTAATTGTAATGCCTAATACTTCCAGCACTATGTCAAACAGGAGTGGTGAGAGTGGGCATCCCTGTCTTGTTCCTGTTCTTAGGGGAAATGGTTTAGTTTTTACCCATTGAGTATGATGTTGGCTGTGGGTTTATCATATATGGCTTTTATTATGTTGAAGTATGATCCTTCTATTCCAACCTTGCTGAGAGTTTTTATCAAGATGTTGTAAAATGCTTTTTCTACATCAATTGATATGATTATGTGATTTTTATCTCTCAATTTGTTTATATGATGTATCACATTTATTGATTTGTGGATATTGTACCATCCTTGCATTCCTGGGATAGATCCTACCTGGTCATGGTGTATGATCTCTCTGATGTACTGCTGGATCTGATTTGCTAGAATTTTGTTGAGGATTTGGCATCTATATTCATGAGGGATATTGGCCTGTAAGTCTCTTTCATTGTGTGGTCTTTATCTGGTTGTGGTATTAGGGTGATGCTGGTTTCATAGAATGAGCTTGGAAGTGCTCCATCCTCTTGAATTTTTTGGAATAGTCTGAGGAGGATAGATTTTAGTCCTTCTTTGAATGTTTGGTAAAATTCCCTTGTGAAGCCTTCTGGCCCCGGGCTTTTGTTTGCTGAGACCTTTTTGCTGACTGCTTCCATTTCTTCCATGGTTATTGGTCTATTGAGATATTTAGATTCTTCCTAATTGAGTTTTGGAAGATTGTATTTTTCTAGGAATATGTCCATTTCCTCCAGGTTGTTGGCATAGAGTTGTTCATAGTATTTTTTAACAATTCTTTGTATTCCGCTGGGGTCTATTGTTATTTCTCCTCTTTCATTTCTGTGTTTGTTTATTTGGGTTCTCTCTCTTTGCTTTTTGGTGAGCCTGATGAGGTTCATCAACCTTATTTACCCTTCAAAGAACCATCTCTTGCACTAGTTCTTTGAAGATAACACATATATATCCATACACACACACACACACACACACACACACACACACACACACACACACACTAAGTGACAAGTATATATGTATTTGGTTATTAAAGCATTTAAAATCAGAAAATGATGTCCCTCTTTATCTCCCTAAATCCTGGCCTAGTTTTCTCTATTAAAAAGGCCTGAATTTGGAAATCACTTCCTTTAGAAATCCCTTTGAGTCCAGACAATCTCTTTGAGTGCAGATACAGGAGCCTAAATTCCTTGTGCTTTAGCTAATGATTAAATGTCTCCTTTACACTTTCCAGTTTCCTCCTTCTTTTCCAAGCAATTTAATCTTAACCATTTATGTATATTGTTTAGTTAGTCATGGCAACCAAGCCATTTGATAGGCCAATTAGCAACTAAATTTAGACACGCTATTGACAGTCCAGCTGTGTTAGCCAAATTTTTTAGATTCTAGCATAATAGCTTGAGTGATCTCCATGAATTGCCAATACACTTGGAAATGATGGTGTAACTAAAGAAAAAGTTTCCTTGGCCTATTAGAATATATCGTTTGGCTTTCCAATACATTTGCAAAACCATTTTGAGGGTGAGAATTGGCTCATTTAAAGCAGTCTATGAAAAACATAATCTGGTGGGAAGAATTCCTTTGGAGGAAAATAACTTTTGGGGAGAAATGTGGATTTCATAATTTCAATATCAAGCTTCCTTTTATTTTCCAATTTAGAGGAACAAGTATGGAATTTTTAAAATCCCATCTTTAAAAACTAAACTTATAAAATTACAGTAGGTTGCAATGAAGGTTTTATATATCTCTCTCACAGTTTTCCCTAAGGTTTGACCGTATTTTATAATTTTTAAAAAATTTTTATTTCTTGATCTGAGAGAGAGAAAGAGAGAGAGAGAGAGAGAGAGAGAGAGAGAGAGAGAGAGAGAGAGAAAGGAGAGAGAGATCAATTTGTTGTTCCACTTATTTATACATTCACTGGTTGATTCTTCTATGTGCCCTGACAGGGGATTAGAAAACCTTGGTATATTGGGAGGACACTCTAACCAACTGAGTTACCCAGCAAAAGCCCTGTGTTAGAATTTAAAATTTGTGACCTTCATTGTGATTCACATGACAGGGCATTTGCACATTTAACATTACCTTTGTGAATGAACATGTAACATCGAAAGAATCTCTTTGTGTGTGTGTGTGTTTTTAAGCCATAAAAGATGATTCAACCATGTTTCAAATCCTCAAAAATAATATGCAAAATGACCCACAGGAACTGAAAAGAATTGCAAGCAAGTTCCTTCCTGCTTATGGTTGAATTCTAGCTTGATCTCTCTTTCAATTCATCTGGTCAAGCTTGTCCAATCTGCACAGGAGAATAGATTTCAGATCCTGAATGTTCACCTCCCCAAGGAAAATGCTCACAGTTCCCTGAAGGAAATGAGGGTATTTGCTTAACAGTTTGCTACATATTGTTTATTTTACATGTGTGTTCAATGTTCATCATGGTGCCCATTAGGCACCAAGCAACAGGTTGGTCACCTGCCTGCTGCAAACCTGCTCCTGGTTCTTCTCATTATTGTAAAGAGCCGCTGACTCTGCATTCTAGATCTCAGCTGGACCTGCTCAGTCTGTATTCACGGGATCACAAACATTGTATGAGCTTTGATGGTGGCTTAGACATCAATTTAAAGTGCAAAAACATCTCCATTTACTCCTTTTTTATTTTTTTTAATCCTCACCCCAAAATATCTTTCCATTGATTTTAGAGAGATGTGATATTTTGGTTGACATCAGAGGACTGAGAGAAGAGAGAAGGAAAGTCGGAGAGAAACATCGATGTGAGAGAAACACACCCATTGGTAGCCTCCTGCAGGGTCGGAGCCTGCAACCGGGGTGCATGTCCTGGATCAGAATTGAACACACGGGACTCTTTGGTCTGCAGGCAGACACTCTATCCACTGAGCCAAACTGTCCAGTGCAATGTCTCCATTTATATGAAATATTCAGAGGAGGCAAATCCATGGAGACAGAAAGCGGGTTAGTGATTGGCAGGGACTGAGAATGAAGGAAGGCAGTGGGGACTGAGTGCTTACAGGGGCAGTGTCTTTTGGGGTGATGGGAGTGATTTGGAAAGAGACAGTGGAGATGGCTGCAGAGCACTGTGGACACTAAATGCCATGGCATCGAACAGTTGAAAATTGCATGTTTATGTTATGTGAACTTTATGTCAATTTATAAAATGTAACATTAAAGCTCAAGGGCTGGCAGTGATTGTTGAGAGAAAAGGATGCTCTATTTCTGGTCTAGGCCCAACTCACTCCCTTTCGTATTTTCCAGCGTATAAGATGACTGGGCTTATAAGATGACCCCCAACTTTTCCAGTTAAAATATAGAGTTTGAGATATACTTGCCCTATAAGATGACACCTAGCGTATAAGACGACCCCCGACTTTTGAGAAGATTTTCCTGGGTTAAAAAGTCGTCTTATACACCAGAAAATAAGGTAGATACATTGTCTGAGCACTAAAATGGGGTCCCACCAGATGCTTGATGGCAGGACACCAGACCACATTTCCTGGGACCCCTTCTGGCTCTGAAATCCTAGGAGATGTGCTTAGCACACCTTTCTCTCCATTCCTGGGACCCTGCCTATTCATTGGTTCTAAGGTCTGAAGCTTGGTGCCCTGAGGTGGCCATACCTAACACACAAAGCCAAGAAGCTTTAAGAGCCAGGCATCTTCTGATCCTCCGATGTCAACCAAATTATCACATCATCAGCTAAAAACCATTTGAGTTTAAAAAAAATGTTTTTTTACATACATTTTTATTGATTTCAGAGAGGGAGAGGGAGAGAGAGGTAGAAACATCCATGATGAGAGAGAATCATTGATCAGCTGCCTCCTGCATGCCCCCTAGTGGGGATCAACCCCATAACCCCGCATGTACCCTGACTGGGAATCATACCCTGACCTCCTGGTTCATAGGCTGACGCTCATTCACTGAGCCACGCTGGCTGGGCTCTACTTGTGTTTTTAATCTCAGTCTGTTACGTTGGCTGAATATCTATTTTCATTGCACTTAGCTACACTGGTGATTTGGGCCTTTTATTTTATTTTATTTTATTTTTTTTTTTTGCCTTTTTCTGTAGATTCAAGCCAGCACTGTGGCAGCACAGATGGATGCTCACACCTATTCCTGGACTCCTGCATTGGTCCACACACCGAGCCAGATGCTGGAGAAACAACGATGAAGCCACACCATGCCTGATCTCAGTGTCCATGAGCAGATAGTCCAGGGAGAGACAGATGTCCAGCTAAGAATCACAGAGAAACCTAGAGCTGCAACCGTGATGACTGCTTTGAGGACTGAGAGGCTGTGCACTGGGGAAATTTATCCTCCTCAGGGAGGTGAGACAAGGCTTCTCTGAAGAAGGGATAAACACGTTCTAAAATTGGAAAGCCACGCAGGCATTTACTAGCAAAGAGGAGGGCACAGAGTGTCCCGGGCAGAGGGCAGCTAGTGCAAAGGCGGAGTGGCGGGAAGGGACACGGCATGAACAACAGACCGAAGGAGAGGTGGGCCGAGGTCAGACCAAGCAAGGCAAGGTTAGGGCTTTTGTGTTTATCATGCGAGTCACGGACAGCTATTGGAGATCCTCAGGACGGTGGGCCGCGTGATCTAAGTAGATCTACGTTCTGAAAAGTGGGAATGGAAAGGACAGGGAGTAAGCTCGGTGCCTGACCAAGCTCTCCTCCTCCCCTTCCACCAGAGTCCCTGAGGTATGGACAGAGCCATAGGAGCTCCACAAGCCTGGCTGATCCATTGCCCCCTTTCATCCTCCACGACTGGTTCCTTGAAGAACACGTAATGGAGAGCTGGCTCTGTCAGAGTGACTACCGGGAACGCAGCGGGAATTGCCAGAAAAGATGCATGGGCTTTTGCCGGAAATCAAACATTGTCTCACTAATAGAAAGATGTGGACAGGAGACCAGAAGGCTGGTCAACCTTAATCGCTCTGAAAGGTCAGAGTTCATCGCTCACTGTTTAGTTGAAACATTGTTAGCTGAAGCAGCCTCTACCTGTTTGTCTCATGTAAATTTCTGTTCTTGGAATTTCCTGCCTAATGGTCATGGATGCATCCCATAGTCTTTTTTTTTTTTAAATATATTTTATTGATTTTTTACAGAGAGGAAAGGAGAGAAATAGAGAGCCAGAAACATCGATGAGAAAGAGACATCGATCAGCCGCCTCCTGCACACCTCCTACTGGGGATGTGCCCAAAACCAAGATACATGCCCCCTACCGGAATCGAACCTGGGACCCTTCAGTCCGCAGGGTGATGCTCTATCCACTGAGCCAAACCGGTTTTGGCTATCCCATAGTCTTAATAAAAGGGAGAAAAAGGCCAGAGCAACTGGTAGTCCTTTCCACTACAGAAAGGCTCCCGCCTGGTCCCTCAATATCGCCAAATTAATGCTTTTCTAGTCTCTCTTTTCATTTGCGTGCGGCCTCCTCCAGAACCCGAACCCTGAACTGGGAACCCGGAACCACAGGCTTTCTCTTTGGCTTTGAACTTGAGCACACAGGAGGGGCCGCTGTAGCCGTCTGGCCACCATGATGAGGGGAGTCTGATGTTACCAGGAGCCACCCAGAGGGGCCCAAGCACGGGGCTGAGCTGAGAGAGGGTGTGAAGCTGAGTCCTGAGGACGTCCAGCATCTTGTCAAAGCACAGCCCAAGTGGTCCTGGCGAATGTCCATTCCAGTTCTGTGAGCCAATGCGTTTTGCTTTGCTTTTGCCAAATCTCACCCAATAGTGACAGGGCTGATGGGCAGCAGGGAAGCCTGGGAGCGTCTCCATCTGGGCCTGCCCATCTGCCGCATGAGGATGGCGGAGGCGGGGTCCTGTTTCAGCTCCCGCTGCCAAGCAGAGGGGCACCGGGGCCGGGGCAGGAGGGAAACGCCCCTGGGCCTGGGCAGATGCATTTTGGGGTGCCTGCTCAGCTCCTCTAGCTAGAATGGGTTGTGTAATTCAGCCTTGTCTGGGCTGAAAAATTACTGTGTGGGGGGATACTGTCTCTTGGTTTCCTAGTCGAGTTCTTCTTGGAAGCCCGGGTCTGCTCTTGGTTGATCTGAGTGGGAAAGGGAGGGAACCAGGGAACCAGAGAGATCAGAATGTTCTGGAAGCTGTAGGGTGGAGGAGGGGGTGGGTGGCAGCCACTGAGGCCAAGCTTCAGCTCCTGGGAGTGTGCCTGTGGCCAGGCGCCAGGAAAAACCATGACTATCCTTCTCTCCGACCCGTGATGAGACTGCTCAGGTCCTTCCCACCCAGCGCCCCCCAGCCAGCAACTCCGGGAGCCTCAGCAGACACTTCCGGTTTTCAGAAGCAAAGCTGCCCCCCCAAATCTCACCATGGCTTGAGGCCCCCAAGTCGGCCCTTCTCGTTCTCCCAAAGGAGGAATAATACCCACCCGGGAGGGTAGGTGAGAGGGATGTCAACACTCCAGCCTGTCTTTCAGGGTGGAGGGGGCAGAACAGCATCACCGAGGGAGCTGGACAGGACATGAGGAGCCCTGGGTTCAAGGTCTTGCTCTGCTAACTAACAAAGCAACGGTGAGCTGGACCTTCCTGCTCTGCTCCTCACTCTCCCGGGAGAGCATTGGATTCGACAGTCTTAAATCACATGCTATACCTATTATAGTGGATAAATGCCTTTTTTGAAAAAAAATATATATATATTTTATTGATTTTTTTACAGAGAGGAAGGGAGAGGGATAGAGAGTTAGAAACACCGATGAGAGAGAGACATCGATTAGCTGCCTCCTGCATGCCCCCTACTGGGGATGTGCCTGCAACCAAGGTACATCCCCTTGACCGGAATTGAAACTGGGACCTTTCAGTCCGCAGGCCGATGATGCTCTACCCACTGAGCAAAGCCGGTTTAGGCGATAATTGACTTTTTAAACTACTCAGAAAATGACCCCTCTCTCAAGTTTTGGGAAAATTGCCTGCTGTTATAAGTCTCTCAACTGAAGGGGGCAGCTTCTTTCTCTCTCTGAGCCCACAGAGCATTTGACCTTGGATCCTCCCTCCCAGGGCTTTGAATCTAGCCTGAGAGGCATGCAGGTGGGGTGGGGCTGGGTTTGTGACGGCAACATGGGTAGAGAGGCAAGGCTACAGCAGCCCCTCCTGTATGCTCAAGTTCAAGGCCAAAGAGAAAGCCTGTGGTTCAGGGTTCCCAGAATGGCACTGGCCGTCAGGCACCGTGGCTGCGCTGTCCCATTGCCCGGCCTCCCTTGCTTCCTGACTGCTTCCCAGGATGACTTCCGAGTGTTCCTATGAAGTCTGTGCACCACCCAACAGAACTTACCCCTTTCATGAGGGTTAAATGAGATAATCCACACCAAGTCTTTGACATTGTGCCTGACCCACAGTAAGAGCTCAAAAATGCACTATTATTGTTTGCAAAAAGATGATGTAAATTGTTTTTGAAAAGGCAGCCCAAGGATTAATAATGGCAGTTGGGCTTAACCATGTTTTCACCGTCCTCCATTTGCACTCACACGAAGACATCTTACCTGCTCTCGTAGTGCAGAAAGGCAACAAAGAGCGTTGGACACCATCTCTCCTCAAGGTGCTAACAGTGGAGTCAGAGATAGAAATGCATGCTTTTAATGCCACCTGTTTAAAAATGTCATTGATGGGCTACGTAGCATATTCCATAAGAAAATGGTTTGAAACATGTTCAAATATTAAATAAGGAGAGGTATAAGGGAAGTCCTAATATATTTCAAACCACCACTTTCATAGTGACAACTCTCTCCAAGACAAATTAAAATCAACAGTAAAAAATATTAATACATTTTTAAAAGAAATGCATTTGGAAACAAACAAACAAAAAAAATCCTCAATGATTCCTGGATTGATAGGTAATGGAAGTCACAAAGTATAACTGAAAATACAAACCATCAAACCTTTTGGGATGCACTGCCAGCAATATTTAGAAGAGAGAAAGAAAAGAAGAAAGATTTAAGTGAGTTCGGGGCTTAACTCGAATTATAAAAATAACAGATTCAATGCAAAGAAATTAGAAAGAAGGACATAATGAAGGTGAGGGCTGGAAATAAGTGAATAAATAAAACAGAAAAGATAGCAAAAAAAAAATTGAAAACTCTGAAAACTCCAATAAAATGGACATATCTATAGCAAGACGAGCCAAGAAACAAAGAGAAAGTGCAAATGAACACGCTGGGAAGGCAAAAGAGGGCACAGTCACGGAAGAGATAAACATCGCCACAAGGAACCACTGCCATCAATTTTATGGCAATGCACTTGAACATGCATACTGTAGCAGATATAGGTTGTTGCTTTATTGGTGTGATGGTACATTATGCAATGCTCTGCTTTGCTATGATATGATATATCATATGATATGATGTGATGTGATATGATATGATATGATATGATATGATATGATATGATATGTGATAACACAATGCTAACATCCCAGGGGCTTAACCACAACAGAAGGTCCTTCTGGCTCATGTTGCGGGACTGTGTGGGTGTGGGTGGGACCTGCGTTATATAGTGACTGAGGAATCCAGGCTGACGGAGGATCCCAGGGTCCTGGCAGCGGGAGAATCTAGCTCTCGCCATCAACCGATCAACCGCTCCTTCTTGTGCAGCAGGCTTGGCTATGTGCTGCTCAGATGTCCTTTTGCAGAGAGAGAACCCGCTGTGAGCAGTGGAGTTGGCTGACAGCCCTCAGTATCTGCCGCTGTGTTCTAATCCAAATCAAGATCTCTCTGGGCAGCTGGCAGCCCACAGCGGGTCCCCGAGCCTGGCCATCTCTGCCCGGGACCATCCTGACCCTCACATGCAGTCTGCTTTGACAGTTCCCAGTGGCCTTGGCCAAGACTTTGCTCAGAGCTGCGGCAAGCTCAGAGCTTCTTCCTGCCTAGTCCTCCTTAGGTCTGTCTCTTCTCATGTCCCCCATGGCTGTCAGACCTGCAATGGAGCCTGCAGGCTTTCCTGCCCGCTTCTGGCCCTCTTCTCTTGTATCTTTCAAGCATGACCCACAGTAAAGCTCATATTCCTGACTACTGACTCCGAGCAGACAGAACTCATAGAGCCTCTAAGTTACATTTCATTTTTACTCACATTTTATTGGCCAAAGCTAATCATATGTCCATGCCCATCTTCGAGGCAGCCAGAAGCCTAATCCAGAACACAATGAGATACTGAGACACATTTGTTTATATATTAAACTAACGATTAAACAGATATTAATTATTCTCCCTTCCTTCCCCCCTCTGCCCCAGGAAAGCTCCAGTTTTATTCAGGAGTCTTGTCCTGCATTCCCTATTATGACTCAGGGATAAATTGTTAACTTCTCAGAGCCCATTGCAACCGTCCTGTTTACCTGCTCAGTGATTGGATCAGACCGGGGCATGTGATGCAATTCTGGCCAATGAAATGGCCAGCTTTAAAAAGGACAGAAAGGCCCCGCTGGTTTGGCCTCTGATGGAAAATAATCCAGGAACCAGGAGGTCACTGTTGGATTCCCGATCAGGGCACATGCCTGGGTTGCAGGCTCATTCTACAGTAGGGGGCATGCAGGTGGCAGCCAATTGACGAAGTTTCTCTCTCATCGATCCCTCTCCCTTTCTCCATCTCTAAAAACCAATAAATAACAT
>JAAGEH010000109.1:365403-498184 GCA_011751065.1 Lasiurus cinereus
GATGTGTTACTCAGAGCTGAGGCAATCATCTTGCAGTATGGGGGAAAAAGAGAAAAACAAAAATAAAACTCAGGTTGGCAAACTTTTGGGGGGAGCCTTTTATGGAAGAAACACCATGAAAATGGAGACATATTTAGCCCCATGTTCTCCTGTCTTCTGCTTCCTTTTTCTTATCAGAGCAATTTCAGTCACACACCTCTCCTTCACACCACATCAGTTCTTGTTTGAAGAATGAAAACAACAGCTGAACAGTATGATTCAACTAGTGCAAGAGAAAGAAGCTAGCATTGACCGGTCAGGAAATGAGGCATGCATTGATAATTTTCTTTTGCATCACTGTTTTTGAAAACACCCAAATGCGATGAACTGTTGTCGATGACATAAAACGAACTCCTCAAAAGGGAAAAAGGAAACGCCGGATTACTCTTTCATTCACATTAGGGAGAAGACTGATATTCATGGGGCACTTATTATATGCTTAACCCTTCATTAGGAACTTACTAGCCAATGACTTTGCATTGCCCTTTGAATAGAATTTTAACTCCTGCCTGGCTGGTGTGGTTCAGTGGTTGAGCATAGACTCATGAACCAGGAGGTCAGGGTTCAATTCCCGGTCAGGGCATATGCACGAGTTTTGGGACTTGCTTCTTAGTAGGGGGTGTGCAGGAGGCAACCGATCAATGATTCTCTCTCATCACTGATGTTTCTATCTCTCCCTCTCCCTTCTGCTCTCTGAAATCAATAAAAACATCTAAACTTTTTTTTTTAACTTCTTGCACATGGCATTACCTCTGCCTGGAATGCTCTTTCCTTGGCTGTCACATGTCTGATATGTTCTCATCAATCAGAACTCAGCTGAATACCCCTTCCTGAAGAGTCCTTCCTCATCTCTCCTGCCGAAAATAGCATCTCTCCCTCTACCGCTCATCATCTGTTCTAGTGCCTATCTTATTTTTTCCCCATTGAATGTATAGCATTTGAAATTATCTTTTTGTTTGTTTGTTTGATTTTCATCTGTCTGCTCCCACTAGATTTTTCCTCCGTGGCTTTTTCATTGCTCTATCACAAGCATTTGGAAAAGTGGCTGGCAATGTGGCTGCTCTAGTGTTTGTTGAAAGAATGGAGAGAGAACACTAAGAATGGAAAGATAGCCGAAACTGGTTTGGCTCAGTGGATAGAGCGTCAGTCTGCAGACTGAAAGGTCCCAGGTTCGATTCTGGTCAAGGGCAAGTACCTTGGTTGCAGGCACATCCCCAGTAGGGGGCGTGCAAGAGGCAGCTGATCGATGTTTCTCATCAATGTTTCTAACTCTCTATCTCTCTCTCTTCCTCTCTGAAAAAATCAATAAAATATATTTAAAAAAAAGAATGAAAAGATAATCTTTCAAGGCAGAGTACATATTATTTACAAGGATCAACCTCCAGCCAAAGACCACCAAAATCATACTGGTAGTTGAACTGGTTGAGTTTTTTCCTCATTGCACACCATGGGGGACCATGATGTATCTCAGTTACAGGGTGTTAGAAAGGACGGTAAAAGTTTGGGATTTGAGATGGGAGATTTTGGTTGGAATTTAAGAAACCAGGATTTGCCTGGCCAGCATGGCTCAGCGGTTGAGCATCAACCTATGAACCAGGAGGTCCTGGTTGAATTCCCGGTCAGGGTACCTGCCTGGATTGTGGGCTTGATCCCCAGTGCGGGGTGTGCAGGAGGTAGCTGACCAATAATTTTCTCTCATCATTGATGTTTCTATCTCTCTCTGCCTCTCCCTCCCTCTCTGAAATCAAGAAAAATACGTTAAAAGATAGAGAAGAAAGCAGGGCTTTTTCCGGATTAGATGTGCTCAGGAAGCAGGGACAATTCTTAATAAATCTCATCTCGGAGGCAGGAAGACTGGAATGGAGCTAAAAGTGTAACTGGAAGCAAGTAGCAGTCGTCCTTATTAGCAGGGATTGGGTGGAGTTCGGGGTTTTTGTGGTTTACCAGTGACATTGTTTTTGTCATGCTTAGAGAGGGCGGCTGAGTGGTCTTATTTGGCCTCACGTCAGCCAGTTGTAGAATGGCCTTGTCTGACGATACTGGTGTCTGTGCAGCTGTGTTTAGTGGGAGAGCGTGAAGGTCTAGCGGTGTCCATTTCTGGATGTCAGGGTCTGTTTTTCTCTTTCTTGTGAGTATCATAGGGCTGGAGTCCAGTGTAAGTCCCGAAATATGTCTACAGAGAGAAAGGGAGAGGGATAGAGAATTAGAAACACAGATGAGAGGGAGACATCGATCAGCCGCCTCCTGCACGCCCCCCACTGGGGATGTGCCCGCAACCAGGATACACGCCCTTGACCGGAATCGAACCTGGGACCCCTCAGTCCGCAGATCGACGCTCTATCCACTGAGCCAAAACCGGTTTTGGCAAGAGCATTTCTTTTGGCTGTTTGGTAGTGCCCCTTCCTCCCTGCTAATTGTGGATCTGTATGGGGGTAGCCACCGAACCAACATAATGGACAGGCCAAGGTAGAGAAACTGCTTCTAGAAGTCAAACAACTAAAAAACATCCTATTTGTCCAAGAATGAATGACCAGCTCAGCACCTGCCCAGGTGTATCTAATTTTCAAATGATGGATGACGCTCCTGAGGGAGAGGTCTGCCCAGTCCCTCACTGTTGCCTGGCAGGGCATGTTGACCAGTCCACTAGGGCCTTGGTCCTGCCTCAAGTACAACAGAATGGTTTTAGGAAGTCTTTTCACCAGTGTCCCTTCTGGGTTCCCAAAGCACCCCGTATCCCTCGGGTAACGTCCCTGCTCTATTACAATTAATTTGCTTATAATCAGTCTGCCTGGTTAGACCGGCTCCCCCATGTTTGTGTCCTTGGAACTCAATTTTAACGAAAGACTTGGCCCAGGCGAGGCTCTCTATAAATATTAAATGGGTTTAAAATGGAGACTTAATTCTTGGCTCGAGTTCATCTCACAAAACATTTACTGAAACTGTACTATGAGCCAGGACATTGTGATAAATCATCCAGTCCTTTACCTTCAGGGAATTATTATTCGTTTCTAATAGATTTAAGGGAAAGAAGAGCTGGCTTTTTTTTGTTTTGTTTTTTAAGGATCAGGCACCGTGTCAGGCACTGTGTTAGGTGTACCTGAGTTATTATTGCAATTTCACAGGTGAAACAGTGGATGATACACTAATGGGCTAAGTAACTGTGCTGAGGTCAGGAGGGGCAGAGCAGGGATTGTAGCCTGGATGGTCTGATCCCAGCAACACTCACTCAACTATTAGGTGCCATGTACCTTCTGCCACTCACTCAGAGTGCAGGTGCTGTATCCAGGTTATCGACACGGCGGCATTTATTTTAAAGAGGAAGAAGTTAACAGGACCCACATTGGGAACGTTTGGGTGCTTTATTAGCCAGTGTGGACGCAGGGACGGAGAGGCGTCAGCGCCCTGCGAACGCACACACCAATTTCGGTTTTGGCTTCGGACCCGAGCATCCTGCAGTCAACACCCGCGGTATTGGGCTCCCACTGCGCGCACCCCGAGCGTTCCCCGCCACTTCCTCTGCCCCCCACATCCCGGCGGGGAAAGGGAAAGAAAGAGGGGGCAACAAGGTGCGGCAGGGCGAGCCCGGGAGGATCCCCCCCGCTCCCAGGCCACGCCCCTCAGCCTCGCCCTCGGCCCCCCGAACCCAATTCAAACTCCCGCCCCCTCTTCCCGGCGACCAATGCCGGGCCAGGGAGCCCGTCGGGCGCTGCGTATTGGCCGGCGCGCTGTTGCCAAGGTGACGGGTGGGCCCGGCGGGGTCCCGGCGGGGCGGGGGCCGGGGTGCCCGGCGGTTTCCGCCCGCGCCCCGGCCCCGCGTGCCCCCGCCGCTCGGGACGCGCCGCCCTCCGCCGCCGCCTCCCTCCGCCGCCTCCGCCCCCGGGAGCTGCGGGCGCCGCTTCTCCGGCCGCGGGCGCGATGGGCTGCGGGAACTCCACCGCCACCAGCGCGGGCGCGGGTCCAGGTGAGCGCGGCGGGGGCCGGGGAGCCGGGGAGCCGGGGAGCCGGGGAGCCGGGGAGCCGGGGAGCCGGGGCGGGAGGACGGGCGGGCATGCACCCCTGGCGCCGGCCCCCATTTGCGGGACCGGAGCAGACAGACCGTCCGCTCTTGGAACCGCCGAAAGCCGGGCAGGTCCCCCGCGCGGGGGCGGCCACGCCGGGTGGCGGAGGACGAGCCTGCGGAGGGGCCGCGGGCAGAACCGGCGGGGTCCCCTGCGCCGGGCGGGCTGGGCGTTCTCCGGGCGCAGAGGGGTCCCGGGCGCGGTCCGTGTCCCTGCCCCGCGCGCCTACACTTGCCACCACCACCCCCCCAACTCCCCTCCCAGGCCTCGCCCCAGCCCCCCGGAACCCGGAGCCCAGACGCTGCACCTGGACAAGTGTCGCAGAGCCACTCAGGACTTTCTGGTGGCGGTGCCCGGGGGTGCGGGTGGGTGAGGACTGCAGACGGGGCTGCAGAAAGTCCTCGGAGTCGGTCTGCCTGCTTGAGACCCGCCGGGCTGTTTCCGTGGGGGTTTCTCCGAGCGGCTGCAGCGCCCGGGAAGCTAGAGAAGCTGTGCGAGTGGTGAGAGTGGCAGTGATCTGTTCCGAGGTTTTTCATTAAAAAAAAAAAAAATCAACGCATACGGAAACTTCTTTTTGACACCGCTTCGCTTTGTTGATTGGCAGGCGAAGTGTAGATTTCCTCCAGTCACCCAGGTTTTTTTTTTTTTTTTTTTTTTTAAAGTGACTTCTTTCCAAAATCCAACCCTTCCTTTTAACCCAGCTAGCGCCTCCCCGGTTTAAGAGTCTGGGTCTGTTTTGCATAATACCTGCTGACCTATGTTAGTGTCCGGGAGGATCAAGAATTTATATGTCCTTCAGCAGGGATCAGTCCGATGCCTCATCCCATCCCAACCAGCAAATGTAAAGGGCAGTCTGAGGCTGCAGTCTTTCCTAGGGGGGGTGTGGGTGTGGGTAGACGGGTGCCCTGTCAATGACCTGGTGACCTTGGGTCTGTCACTTCCCTTAGCTCAGATCTCGGGGGAAGATTCGGTTTAACATCCAAGCTTTATTTGTTTCTTTATTTTAAAGTTTTTTTTTTAAAAATATATATTTTTTATTGATTTTTTACAGAGAGGAAGGGAGAGGGATAGAGAGTTAGAAACATCGATGAGAGAGAGACATCGATCAGCTGCCTCCTGAACACCCCCTACTGGAGATGTGCCCGCAACCAAGGTACATGCCCTTGACCGGAATCGAACCTGGGACCCTTGAGTCCGCAGGCCGCCGCTCTATCCACTGAGCCAAACCGGTTTCGGCTTAAAGTTTGTTTTGATGCTCATATCCTGGGATCCGATATGGAAATCTGCTCAGATAATTGGCCACGTTTGTTTTTTCCTCTTTGCTTTGTCTGTGACCACACATATGGAATGTGTTATGAGAAGGTACCAAAGTATGTGGCATTCTAGTCCTAAAGCTGTGTGAATGAGCCCAAGTAATGATTTTTTTTTTGAAAAGTTTATCTCTTGAAGGCAACCTTTATTATCTTAAATTAAATTCCTGTCCTTGTGCCAGGCAGAGAGAGCCGTGAGGGAAGGAATCTTTCGATTCATGTAACAATGACATAGGTTAATTAGTGCCTTGTGGATAGATTAATCAGTGCCTGCTGCCAAGGAGGACCAAAACGGGATTCTCACCTGAGAGTGGCCCAAGAGCTCTGCCTGGGAACCTGGAACAATGTCAAGGCCACATCACTCACCATGATTTATGTTTCTCCATCTATCATGCCCTGTGGCCCTATGCAGTCCACTGCATGTGCACACACCCTACTTTACCAAAGGGTTAAGGGCAATTATCCACATAAAGAAAAAAAATTTGGCCGGGCGGTGTGGCTCAGTAGTTGAGCGTGGATTCCTGAAGCAGGAGGTGAAGGTTGGATTCCCAGTCAGGGCACATTGCCGGGTTTGGGCTTCAGTCCCCAGTAGGGGGCGCGCAAGAGGCAGCTGATCAATGATTCTCTCTCATCATTGATGATTCTATTGCTCTCTCCCTTCCTCTCTCTCTCTCTCAAATCCATAAAAACATTAAACATACTAAAAAAAAATGATAGACTGCTTTGTAACATTTCCTTTAGGATGGAGCCAGTTGCGTTCATTTACATTTTTATTAACTGAGGATAGAGGGAGGAATCCAATGGCTAAGTCAGAGTAATGATAAGGTAGCTTTGAAATGGTAATGGCAGAAAACGGGAAAAATAGGATTCTCCTTTACACATATCTGGTGGATCACCCCCCTTCCCGCCAGGAGAGCACATTCCTTCTTACATAAAGGGAGGTATAGTTAATGTTGGAAAGACTCATGTCGTCTTAATGAGTAGCCTTACTTTTGTTTTATGATGGTCAGCTCATGCAAGAGTATGTCGGTCTCTCCTGTCGCTTGCTGTTTGCTCAAAATTACTTCATGTTCAGGGAAGAGCAAGATAGTGAGTGCAGGCTGGGAAACATTAAGGAGAAGAAAACATCCTGAACAGGGAGCTATCGCGTCACCGCTTTGAGGGACCTGCCCTTATCTTTGAGGAGTCATTCTCCAGACATTTGCCTGCCGGGTCCAGCTGGCGCGCTTGGGGATTTATTCGGTCATTGTTATTTTGAAATCTTCTGTTAGCTGGTGGCCTGACTTCAGTTTCAGAAAGGACATGCGTCAGGAAGAAAAAACCAACCAGCGTGCAGAGGTACTTGAGTTCTTTCTGTGGGGAACGTAGACATTAGCATCAAATACGCTATTGACTGGGCTGCAAACCTATCTTACGGAACCCAAGCACAATGAAATGCATTCCATAGATGTTGTTCCTGAAATGTCCCAGGGACCATCCCATTCAATAGCCTTATGTAAGCAACAGCAACAACAACAACAACAAAAAAAAAAAGGACAGAGAGGGATGGTGGGAAGGATGCTGAACTTGACCCTGGAGAGGGCTTGACTTGGGCAGTGTGCTGGTTATGTTACTACGGCCGTTTCATTTCTTTTTTTCTTTTTTTGAGTTCCTGATGGAAAGCACTCTGTGCTGTAATTATTATAGAGCAGTGGAATATTACCATGTTGAAGGTGAAATGGCTTTCCCTGAATATTTTCCTGTAAGAACATGGCAGATCCACTCTCTGAGGAAGCGCTAGCTCCCTCTAATAACGAACGCTAAGTCCTGTCTTTCTCCCTAAGTGACCCAGGGAAAGCAGGTCCTTGTGTCTCCTTTCCCCGAGCTATCTGGGCACAACTGCCTTTCTTGGCTGTTGTCTGGTGGAATTGGTTAATCTGACACATTGGTATTTAGTAGTGTACTTGAGTAAATTTGATTCCGGATGTCCACTCTGTGGGCAAACAGGCAGTACCGTGGTCAACGGCCAGAAGAAATCATAGATCATCCGGAGTCCATTTCTTTCACAGGAGATCTCTAACCCAGTGGTTCTCAACCTTTCTAATGCCGCGACCCTTTAATACAGTTCCTCATGTTGTGGTGACCCCCAACCATACTTCATAACTGTAAGTTTGCTATTGTTATGAATTATAATGTAAATACCTGTGTTTTCCGATGGTCTTAGGTAACCCCTGTGAAAGTGTCATTTGACCCCCAAAGGGGTCGCGACCCACAGGTTGAGAACCACTGCTCTAAGCGAAAATGTAAACCCACCCTTCAGATGGGCAGAGAACTGCACTTTGCTGGGAACTTAGAGCAGGGTCCAGGGCAGCCAACAAGGATGGTTGTCAAATGAAGTCGAACTTCCTTGCTCTCGAGAAGCGAATAGGCTCGGTGGGAAGATTAACCGTTAATAGACAGTTGCAAAGCCAATCGAATGCACGTGGAGCCTCCACGTGGCCAGGGGATGTTGAGTAATACAGTTCCATCTGGGAGGAGTTCAGCCGTCCGTCTAGCTGGGAGCATGGGAGCCATTTCGTTTTAGTACCTTTTTATTCCTCTCAGTGGAGGAGTTGGATTTTTCCCTCCTGAGCGCTAGAAGGGGAGAGGATTTGTATTTTCCACTCAGCGGAGATTCAGTACATTTTCCTGCGTGGTCTGTAGTCTAGACCCTCGCCTAGAGAGAAACATCTGGATTAAACAGCCCATTTTTTTAAGGGTAACATTTACTATAAGGCAGGGAACTTCTGCTCTCGCTGTGTTTCTCTGTCCCCCACCCCCACCTCTCTGCTTCAGCCATCAGATTCTCTATATCTTTGTTTTTCTTTGAACATATTTCCTAACCAGGCAGAGAAAGGAGCAAGCCTGCATTTGAGCTAATGATTTATAACAACTCAGTCATTCCCTCTTCTGTAATTATACACATACATTGTTAAGTGAGTTTGTAGTGTAAACCAGGAAGTCCCTTAAAAGTTTGGATGGTTCCAAGTATCTACACTAGCCCATTTTCATGCAGACTAAGGCCGTAGAAATTGTTGGCAGTAACAGTTATTTCAGAAGTATTCTGCCCTTCGTAGTTAATTGAACCGATTAGTTGTAGTTTTTCTTTCTTTTTAAAATGCAGTGGTACCTCGAGATAGAGTGCCCTAACATACGAGATTTTTGAGATACGAGCCGTCGAGCAACGATTTTTGCTTTGAAATACGAGCAACAATTGAGATACGAGTAATCGTGCAGATTGGCCGGCTGTACACGACCCACCAGTTTACCGCGACTCGAGCATCTCATAGTTTCCCACGCCTCAAGGTTATGGAACAAATTAAACTCATATCTCGAGGTGCCACTGTATATATATTTTTATTGATATCAGAGAGGAAGGGGAAGGAAGAGAGAGAGAGAAACATCAATGATGAGGGAATCATTGATCGTTTGCCTCCTGCATGGCCCCTACTGGGGATTGAGTCTGCAACCTGGGCGAGTGCCATTGACTGGAATTGAACCTGGGACCTTTCAGTCTGCAGGCTGACCCTCTATCCACTGAGCGAAACCGGCTAGGGCTAGTTGCAGTTTTTCTACCAGAGGTATGTGACTGGCAACTACCTAACCATCACTTTACGGGCGGGCAGTGGATTATCGGAATGTTTCTACCGTGGTTCTTCCCATGGTTATATAACAAGAGTCTGAGGAGGAGGAGGAGGCATTTAATGATTATTTATTCCATTTTCTCAATGTACCCAAGGAGTTAATACAATTCTCTTGGGTCCAATTACAGCGGCACCTCGAGATACGAGTGCCCTAACATACGCGATTTTTGAGATACGAGCCGTCGAGCGAGCGATTTTTGCTTTGAAATATGAGCAACATTTGAGATAGGAGTAATCAATCGCTCGGATCGGCCGGCTGCACACGACCCACCAGTTTACCACGACTCGAGTGTCTCAGTTTCCCACGCCTCAAGGTTACGGAATGAATTAAACTCGTATCCCGAGGTACCACTGTATTTAGATTCGTTATCCTCCTCTCCAATTCGATCATTTCATTCTCCTTCGGTGTAGCTGTACAGTGCAGCCTTAATTTACATCTAGAAATGCTTTGGTGGTATTGAAATGCTGCCACTGTGCTTAGTTGGCATTAACAAGGCTGAAGAGTGGGGGAGATACTCCATTGGGTATACTCCAGTTTTGTTGATAGCATCAAGAAGCCCTCTTATCTGTGCTGCTCAGCTCACTTAGGCCCCGCCCCGCCATCCTCCTTTCTTTTCCCAAACCTGCTGAACTGGCTGGTTTTCTCTGGGAAAGAGTCTCTCCTGGAGAGCTGGCATTTATTGTCTCTTGTGTTCAGCTGTAGGCCTTGGGGGGGCCTCGTGCATCCTGTTCAGAGCTGTTCCCTCAGCCTTTGGGCCAGGGGTGGGGTGGGGAACCTTTTTCTGCCAAGGGCACTTTGGGTATTTATAGCATCACTCAGGGGCCATACAAAATCATCAGCTTGAAAATTAACCCGCTATATTTGGTCGGGCATTTAATTAACTCACCCCTCCTGCCTTGGCAGGGCCAGACCTAATGATTTGGGGAACCTTATACGGTGCTGGGGCCCGATGTCCCCCACCCCTGCTCCAAACTTTCAAAGGAATTTTTGAACCTCAAAAATGCGTTGTTATCAAGTGAATGAGTATATGGGGTGGCGGGGAGGGCGAATGCAAAATGAAGTCCTAAAAGGCATGGGGACACTGGGACGGGTACAGCAGTTGAGAGAACAACATAGAACGTTGGGGAAGCCTGCTTGGAAGAAGTCGGACTGGTGTGACTTTGAAGAACAGGGAAGAATTGGGATAGCAGAAGCGGAAACGGGCGTTTTTAAAGCTGTATGAAATCCGAGGGACAAGACGGATGGGCCTGGAGCATTTCGAGGCAGGGAGAGGCCCGGCCTGCCTGGCTTTATGGGGATGGTGATGACAGGGAGTTTGGAAGGAGGTCAGAGTGGTCTGGATGGGGGTGAGGAGGGCAGAGAGGCCTTTTTCATTTTATCGTGGCAAATCCTGCTTTCCTCACTGATCAGCTGCATGCCCTTGGGCAACTGGCTTAAACTTCTGGTACCTTAGTTTCCTTAACTGTAAAATGAGCAGTAACTATGGAACTGAGTCAAGATGAACAGCGTTAATGTATGTAAAGTGCTTTGTATATTGGTAAGTACTCAAATGCTATTTATTTACTTATTTAAAAATATATTTTATTGATTTTTTACAGAGAGGAAGGGAGAGGGAAAGAGAGTTAGAAACATTGATGAGAGAGAAACATGGATCAGCTGCCTCCTGCATACCCCCCTACTGGGGATGTGCCTGCAACCAAGGTACATGCCCTTGACCGGAATCGAACTTGGGACCCTTCAGTCCGTAGGCTGGCGCTCTATCCACTGAGCCAAACCGGTTAGGGCTCAACTGCTATTTATTAATATAGGGAAAGACGTTCACAGCTGGGGTAGAAAGAGAGTGAGCATATAGGGTGACATAAATTAAAGCTGTTCTCTGGGATCAGTGCAGTGAGGAGGATCTGGGGTGCTGGAGGGGTTGATGCCAGTTGATGCCAGAGACGCCTGGAGGACTGACAGCCAGGCTGAGGGTAGACTTCCTGTCAGGGAGGAAGGAGGAAGAGGAAGTAAAAATGAATCCAAACTGTTAAAACCTGGGAACTGGAGGGAGATGCTACTTACTACCCCTAAAGGGGAGGTGGGAAGAGGTAGGTGATCAGTATCCTCTTGGATGTACTTTCTTTCAAGTAATGGTGAATGAAAAGGCTGGGGGGAGGTCAATAGGGGGAAAAAAAAAGATATATATATATATATACTATTTGTAATACTTTAAACACTAAAAATAAAATATATATATATATAAAAGAAATACTTCGCTCAGGTATCACTACTGGTCCATCAGAATCAGGAAGTTCACTTGTTCCAATCCCCAGAATTGACCTTAAAATCACGTGAGTGGTTCATAAAGGTGACCTAAGTAAATTATTCATAGTTCTGCTATGAGCCACTTCTAGCTCAACATAGACAGGGCTTGAATTATAGCAGCTAAATGTCAAAGCGTTACTTAGGTCTGTACTTACACTGCCTTTCTTGATTAATTTTTACCTACGGAAGATGTGAGAAAACCTGTAAGCAAGAGATTTTCTGTAAGCGCAGCTGCGTTCATTAACATAATTTTGTATTTCCAGGACCCATTGACCTGAATGTTTTTTTCTCCATTGAAGAAATGAATCTGTGTCTTTTGTTGGCTTCTTGGAAAAATAAACATTGCTCTGGATGAACTGAAGAGCTGTTGATCTGCTTCTTTGGGCCAAACGGAGACTATGACATAGTTTTAGAACTATGGCGGGTCAGAGGAGACCTAGCAAGCTGTCAGAATTAAAGAGAATTTTGTTTCTTTTTCTGTAGTCACGTTCTGCAGTCCTCAGAGGGGCTCCTTTATAAAGCAAATAAAGATGAAAACATTCCTGCATATTTTTATTATGCCCCATAGGAACCATCATCATTTTATGTTTCTGGTAATTTATGGCGAAAGAAGACATAAATCTTTAAGTGCTTTTTAGAAATTCTTTATGTATATAATTTTAGTTTTTGGTGTGTGTGTTTAAATGTTCCCCACTCGGTATGAGAAAAGAAATAGGATTTAATGGAATATAATTGAACAGTTCATTTACTTTGTGAATATTTCCAGTATATTACATCAACTTTATAAAAAGCATATAGAGTAGTGATGCAAAAATGGCATTAATTAGACTACCTTTTCAAAATAAAAATGTATGTGCTCTTTCTTTAAAAAAATAAGTATTTTCTGTGTATTAGAACTAGGCATGTGTGAAGAACTCATAAAAATAAGTATATGAATCTGAAAAGTAATAAAAACATACTGGGAAGTATAGCTTGCTCTTCTTAACTTGTAAGATTGGATTAGCTTGAAAAGGGACATGTATCTATAGGAACCAAGAAGAAAATACTGAACTTATGTAGTATCTTGCAGCTGGCTTGCTTTATCCTTCATTAGGAATAAAATGTTGTCTCTGTTTGCCAAGTTATATAAAATTTAATTCGCCCTCAAATATTCACTTGGCTACATATTTCTGTTCAAAAGAGAATTTCTGTTTTGGAAGGGGTGGGGCGGACAGAGATAGGAAGGGTTAGGAGGTTGAATGATAACCTAAAAAGTCATGTCCGTGTCCTTACCCTTCAGTGTGTGAATGCTCTCTTATTTGGAAAAAGGACCTTTGAGATGTAATTAGGTTAAAGATTTTGAGATGAGAAAGTCATCTTAGGTTATCTGGGTAGGCTCTGTATCCAATGATGCGTGTTCTTATGAGAAACTGAAGAGGAGAAGGAGAGAGGGGGGGGGAGGGAGGAAGGGAGGGAGGAGAAGGTGGTATGAGGACGAGCAGAGTGAAGGTTGCCTAAGTTGAAGAAGAACGTCAATGTCGAGGAATGCTCACGCCCATATGGATGCCAAGAGGCAGGGATGGAATCTGCCCTATGGCCCCTGGAGGGAGTGTGGACCTGGTACCTTGATTTTGTCCTGGCCTCCCGAACTTGAACTTCCAGAGCATAACCAGTGACCACCCAGTTTGTGGTGAGCTGTTACAGCAGCATAACCAGTGACCACCCAGTTTGTGGTGAGCTGTTACCACCCATAGGAACTAATGCGGGAGGTTTTCCTGCGGCTGTTTGGGAATGGGACAAGATTAGAATAGGAGAAAATATCGTTAAAAACTCTGCACCTGGAATGTAAATAATTACAGACAGCACATTCCATCCTGGTATGATTCATAAAGCACATCAAGGTGGTTCAGAGTCTCATTTACTAGGAGACCACATTTTTTTTTCTTTTTTTAAAAAAAATATATTTTATTGATTGTTTTACAGAGAGGAAGGGAGAGGGAGTTAGAAACATTGATGAGAGAGAAACATCGATCAGCCGCCTCCTGCACACCCCCTTCTGGGGATGTGCCCGCAGCAAGGTACGTGCCTTGACCGGAATCGAACTGGTCCATAGACCAATGCTCTATCCACTGAGCCAAACCGGTTTCGGCAGGAGACCAAATTTTTATAAAATATTTTGTAAAACCTGAAGAATATCTGAGAGGTTTTTTTCTTCCTGTTACCACCCAGTTCTCTGCTTTCCTGACACCAGCTGGGTGTCCTACAATTCAAGGCAGGTCTGACACTCACTCCACGCAGTGTCAGTCGCCCCAGGTTTAAGGGCTCGGTGCCACCAGATGCCCAGTCACAAGCATGGTGTCCCCAGGTTACTTGCACTTTGGGGGGGGGGGGATATCCACAGCACCACCCTCAGATTTTACCATTTGTTAGAAAGGCCCTCTGAACTCAGAAAGGTTTTTTTACCTTCCAGTTTAAATTTGCTGGTTTGTTGTAACCATTCACAATTCCTTTTTGTCACTAGAACTGCATGCGATAGATACTTTTGTGAAAGCAAACCTCCCCCTCTCCCACTTTTCAGGAAGGAGTTTAAAATGATGGTGATCATTTACACAGTTGGAAAACAATCATTAACTCTTTGACCCACAAAAAACGAATGGTCTGTCTGTTTTCGTGGGGCTTTTATTCCACTAGAAACATGGCTACCTTGTTTCACCCCTACTTCTCATAAGGCCGTTATGTTAATAACACCAAGGCTACCTTTAAAAAGTAGAGGCATTTTGGCAGGAAATGAAGTGGCGCTAACAGGGATGATTGCTCTGTCCCCTGGGGCCTGGAAAGAGGTGGGCACACCACTATAAATATTGGCTTAATAAGTGACAAATCACGGGAGCCACACACACAATAGTTCTAACCACAGTACTTTTTTGCATAAATTAGAGACCTTCGTCTAGTGAAGGATGATCAGTGTTTTGGTGAAGTGTGATTAAAATGTTGCAGTGAGGGAAATGATAGATATTCTTATATTTATAATAGTTTTATGATTTCATACTTTTGCTGAACAAAGATATTTCACATTTTATATTCCTAGATACTCTGGGAGTTTTGCTGGGGGTTTCCAACAATTGCAATTTTTCCCCAATGATTAAAATTGTTTTTTTAAAATATATTGTATTGATTTTTTACAGAGAGGAAGGGAGGGGGATAGAGAGTTAGAAACATCAATGAGAGACATTGATCAGCTGCCTTCTGCACTCCCCCTACTGGAGAACGTGCCCGCAATCAAGGTACTGCCCTTGCCAGAATCGAACCTGGGACCTTTCAGTTCGCAGGCCCATGCTCTATCCACTGAGCCAAACCGGTTTCGGCTAATGATGATTATTATTATTTTTTCTTTACTGAGAAGTTGTGTGTCAGGGGATCATGTTCTACCTACCCTTGCAAACTTAAAATACCATGTTACCTTGCACATTTTCTTCCCTTAATAAAACAGAGCACATATTACAATTATACGTGTGCCCTTGACGTAGTGTTCCTGAGTTCTTGGCCCTTCTCTCCACTGTTAAGTAAATGGTGATGTAAATAAGGGACATTGGAGAACAAAGACATGATCTCTGACTTCCTTGGGGGAGATGACTCCAGGCCTCTGCCTTTGTCCTGCTGGGAGATGGTGAACCCAGCTGGGATGAGGCCCCAGGGTGCCCGCAGCCGGTGCCATCCAGGTGAAGTGGATGGTGGGTTCCTGGTGGTGATGAAAACCAGTGCTGATTAGACAACAGGGGCTGTTTGGAAATGAATTTCACACACATTATTGAGCTGTCTTCCCAGGGGCCTTGATCCACCCGGCCTTAGAAGCTGAGGCACAGGGATTGATTGGCTGCCAGACAGATATTGGAACAAGGACTTGACCGGGGCCTTCTGCCTTCCGATCCCATGGGGTTCTTTTTCTGCCACCCCGCCGCCCCTGCTGAGCTGGAGGGGGTGGCATCTGTCCCTCCTTCTCCCCTGGGGGTTTTACTCGGTGGCCCTTCCTTGCAGAATGGACTCACGGTCTGTCCACAAGATGGTCTCGGCCTTCTTTACCCGGTAACACTTCGCAGAATCAAGTCTCTGATCCATTTGTTCCTCCCTTTTCTCGACCACACCAAACCCCTCTCCTTTTCCATGAAAATCAAAACGAGAAAAGAAGGGTTTCAATTCTGGACTGTCTTCCAGAGTCTCATACTTGTTTTGACTTTGACATAAAATGTTCATTTTCACGGTTTTTTTGGTGGCACTAATCCTTTATTTTCTCTCTCTCAAGTTACGCTGCTGTTGGCAGTGTTTCTTATGTTAAGATTTTTTTTTTAAGTTTTTGGGGTTTTTTTGGTTTTATGATCTCAGATGCCGAAGCACTTTTTATTTATATAAATGATAGTTGTGGCGCAGAAATATTACCCTTCCCTGAAGGAAGAAGGGTTTGTAACAAAATTCAGGTTTGGTCATAGCCTTAAAAGTATTTGTTGGAGATGCAGGCTTGATTATCTGCGTGCTCCGCCGGGGAGTTTGCAGTCGGACAATCCTAAATTAGTATCCCCAGGGCACCGTTCTTCAGTCCTGGCATCAGCTTTCCCTGCACACGCGCTTGCTTCCATCTTCCTTTATTTTGATATTTCTGTGACTCGGGCAGAAGTTATTTTAATTTCCATTTCAGAGATACGGACATCGAGATATTAAGCGGAATGTGGCCGTTAATAATAACAACTGAGCTATTTTTATGGCCAGACTTTGCGCTATGTTTACGTGTATCGTTTTATTTTTATTTTTTTATCTTCATAACCTTTGAGGCAGCTACTCATCTGCCACCCGAGGGAAGTGAGGTTTTGAGAGGTTGAAGGACACTGGCTGTCATGTGGATGGTAAAGTTGGAACCAAGCTCTGGGTCGCTAGGGAAGGACACTAGGAGAAGGAAGTGTTGGAGACTGTGTTGTGGGCAGAGAACCTGGGATGAGTGGTAAGACTGGGGTCCAGAAGAGGTGGGTTGTTTCTGGCACGTCAGTGGGAAGCAGAAATGAGGGCCCCATGGCAAGTGGGAGCACCGTTACAAGTGTGTTTGACTCTTCTGGAGTGGGCTGGTGTCCTTGACACTTCCTGTTGGCGTCACCTTCTTTTTGGCTCCTGACTTTGCTTTGCTTTGTGACTAGTGCAGAGTGTGACATATCACAAGGCCAGAGAGACACCAGCTTAGAAGGGCTGTGGCTGAGGAAAGAAAGTGTTTCTTGCCCTAACCGATTTGGCTCAGTGGATAGAGCGTCAGGCCTGCGGACTCAAGGGTCCCAGGTTCAATTCTGGCCAAGGGCATGGACTCAAGGGTCCCAGGTTCAATTCTGGCCAAGGGCATGTACCTTGGTTGCGGGCACATATCCAGAAGGGAGTGTGCAAGAGGCAGCTGATCGATGTCTCTCTCATCGATGTTTCTAACTCTCCATCCCTCTTCTTTCCTCCCTATAAATCAATAAAATATGTTTAAAAAAAAAAGAAAATATTTCTCAAATCCATCTGTTTCTTTCTCTGTAAAACGAGAAGATTGGATTAGGTGATCTGTAAAATCCCTTCAGAACCGCCACCTTGTAATATATAGGAATTGTTAAACATGGGCAGAATAAATTCTAAATTTAGGATTTGAATTTTATGATTGTCTTGTCCTCCTTGTCCTAAAATAATCGGTTAAAACGCCATATTCTCAAGTCGCCTCATAGAATGTTATTTTATTTGGGTATTGAGCTTAAATTCTTTCGTGGGGAGCTGAAAGTTTTTGTGGCAATACTAACTGTCTCACTAATACAAACCTTTTCTCTCCCTCTCTTCCCCCACCAGGCCCTGCAGGAGCGGCTAAAGATGTGTAAGTATTTAACATTATGGTTTGCTAAACTCTTTCTAAGGAACACACTCATTTCGTGATTATGATCTTTAGATATATGTAGGTATGGCCGAAGAGACACGGAAATACTTCCTGTACTATGTACAAATCAAGATTATCATTTGGTTTATGACTAAAGTGCTATTTGAAGAATGTGATTGTGAAACTCCTCCTCCCCCCCATAGATTTTTTTAAAAATTGATTTTTAGAAAGAGAGGGAGAGGGAGAGAGAGGTAGAAACATCAATGATGAGAGAGAATCATTGATTGATCAGCTGCCTCCTGCATGCCCACCGCTGGGGATTGAGCCCGCAACCCAGGCATGTGTCCTGACAGGGAATTGAACCATGACCTTCTGGTTCATAGGTTGATGCTCAACCACCTCGCTATGCTGGCTGGCAGAAAAGTTAAAAGAGAAAAAAATCAGCTGTTAATCTTCCACCAGAGACAACCATCATTAATAGTTTACACTATTCCATTTTTTTTCTAATTCTGCCTGATGGTTTGTATGTCTGATCTTGTACATTGAAGTCTGTTACTCTTTTATTTAATTTTTGCGTGGAGGATATGTAGGTGTACTTTTAGGCTAACGGGTTGAAACTAGTAGAGTCAGAAAAACTGAGGGTGGTTTAGGGAGGGAGTTATCTGTGGTGAGGGAGAAAAAATTGATGGAGATAGGTGTTAGAACAGGCGAGTAGGTTTAAAAATATAGATTAACTTTAGAAACTCGAGAAAGGAGGCATGCATGGGTGAAAATATATGAAATTTAATCGCCTTAAGACAGGTTCGCGTGCATACCTAGGAGTGAGCTTTCCCTTTTCTCCCTCCCTCTGTCTCTTTAAAACTAAATCACAGTGCAGTAACATGCAGAACAAAACAGAAGTGGCTTCAATGTGATGACATTTGGCCGCTTTCACAGACCTGCAGAGATCAGCCATGCTTTTTAAAATTGCAGTGAATGATCTTAGCTCTCTGGCACACACAGGTTGTGTTGGGATATTTTTGGTTGGAGATGGCAGAAGCCCAGCTTACACTGGCTTACACAAACAAACAAAAAGGAATTTATTGGCACGCGTAACGGAAAAGCTCCAGGGGTTTGGCCTGATCATCTGGGTTCAGGTAATCAAATGCAGGGACGCGTGCTCTCATCTCCGCCTTCCTGTTTTTGGCTCCATGCTTAGGCAGCTTTCCCCAAGTGGTGGTGGAGATGCCCGTTTACATCTCAGCAGCTTAATGATTCCTGTGGGAAAAGGCCTCTCTTTCCTTGTGGTTTGATTAAAAGTTCTAGGTTGAAACTTTCCCTGGCCAGGACTGGGGTTCTGTGCCTCTTTCTGAAATAATTAGTGGGCCAGGGAGTGTGAGCTTCTCATTGGCCAGGCCTAGGTCATGTGCCCATTGCTGCAGCCAATCAGTGCCGTTAAATCCACATGACTCTATGGCCAAAATGGGGGACAGTGGTTTTCACTCCAAAGAAAAATTGGGATGCTGTTACCAGAATGGGGGCAATTACATCTGGGCAGGCAGAAACAAAGAAAGCATGTTCTCCATGTAGACCAATTTTCATGTTATTAAAAAAAAAACAATTTAAAATTTTAAGCAGTAGTTATAAAAACAATATAAATACTAATGTTTCAAATAAGAAATGCTATTAAACAAGTTGCCTCAGACTTAGTAGTTGCTGTTAAAAGTAAAAGACCATAGCCACTCACTGTAAACAAGATAACTCAAGTGCTTCTTTCACTTAAAACTTGTAAAGTGATATTTCATTAAGATTCCTTTCTCGACCAAGACTAGTTTGGCTCAGTGGGTAGAGCGTCGGCCTGTGGACTCAAGGGTCCCAGGTTCGATTTCGGTCAAGGGCATGTACCTTGGTTGTGGGAACCTCCCCAGTGGGGGGTGTGTGTGTGTGTGCAGGATGCATTTGATGGATGTTTCTCTTGTATTGATGTTTCTAACTCTCCTCTCCTTTCCTCTCTATAAAAAAAATCAATAAAATGTAGTTTTAAAAAAAGATGCCTTTCTTGACAAAGCAATTTTATTCTTATGGAAGGTGGCAGCTGGAGAGAAAATTAATCTTGGAATGAGTTAACATAAAACACGCTGAAGCTCTGTCTTTTTTAAAAAAATGAAATAAGAATATCCAATCTTGAGTTTTCTTGCAACCCTTTATTAATTTCTGTATTTAAAGTACTTATCAGCTCTCTGCTCCTTGTTACGAACCCGAGGGTGTCTGATGGACCCATCCTCTGTGAAGTAGTGGGCAGAGTGTGGAGGATGGGGCGGGATAGCATTGGAAAAGCATGCATTGGGGGAGCAAGAGACATGCTGCCATTTACTAGCTGTGTGAGGCTGTGTCCTTAGTATTATTATCTGCAAAATTGGAATAGCACTAACTGTGCAGGAGAGCCATCTTCATTATTACCATCTGCAGTTAGTAGTTCATTAATGCCAGACGTAGGGCGACATTTAACGCTGGTGGTCTTGATCTGGCATCTAGAAGGGTTCTGAAATCTGGAGAAGGGCTGTGCATAGATTAAATAAGAGTCCAGAGATGAAAGATAATTTTGAAAGGCATTGGGGGTCTGAGGAGCCCAGCTAAAGGAACTAAATTGTCCTTGTCTCAGGACACCTTGCTTTTTATTAACACAATTTGTCTAAGGCAAGGTGGAGATACATACTTCAAAGGTCAGGGTTTTGTCTACAGAGTCCATTGTCAGAAGGGGAATAGCTTATGGCTGTTCAGGTGTTTGACTAGTAGGAGGCAATAACATGTAGATTAAGATGCCCTGAGCTGTCTGACAGCAAACAATCATCTTTTTCAGGTTTGGATAAATGCCTTTAGCCATTCCCAACAGGTGATAACATATGTGACTCAGCCCTTGTTGAGTCCCCAAGTTCCACCAACCTTTCGATGAAACTCTTGCAATTATGACATGCTGGAATTGGCTACCGGCAGTGTGAGGCTGTGTCTTTAGTGTTCTTCTCTGCAAAATTGGAATAGCACTAACTGTGTAGGGTAGTCATCTTCATCATTACCATCATCCTCTGCAGTTAGTAGCTCCTCTTGAAGGCTGTGAGCTATATAGAGACTCTAGTATTTCAGGTACATTATCTCATTCCATACTCATGGCAATCTGATGGGGACAGGAATGCTATTTCATTTTGCAAATGAGGAATGAGGCAGAGAGCGCTTAACTAACTGCTCGAGGGTTATGATGGCTATTGGTACAGTAGAGTCTGTGTCCTAGTATAATTCTTGGCACATGCTTTGCTGCCCCTGTGAATGCTAGAGAAGGATTGGGTGGTTTAAGTGTTGTTGAAAAGATTTAGCAGAGCCTCTGTCGTGAATACCTGATGGCAGAAGACCCATTGCTTTGAGGGCCTTGCCTTCATAGAAATCACACAGTCCCAGTGGGTGTCCATCCATCCACGGTTACATTTTCCTTGGGGGGGACCCAGTGGAATGTGACCTTGTAGAGAGAAAGCAGATGGGTGGCTTCCTCCAGGGACAGAGACCAGCAAGTGTTGCTGCAATGCCTGACTACAAGACATGTTCTAGAAAGAGGGGGAGGGACACCCATGGGAGCTGATGAATGATGTGTGCGTGTGTGTGTGTGTGTCGTGTGTGCGTGCGTGCGTGGACTAGAGATGAAGTTGCAATAAGACAGCGGGGGTCTTGGAACTGGGAACAGAGGAAGGAAGACTTTTCTCCCCCTTAGGGAGTGTGATTTTCTCCTCTGAAATGTCAGAGGTGAAGTCGTTCCAGGAACTCAGCTCCGCAGCAGAGCAGCCGTGGGAGTTAAGTTATTAGAGCAGCAATTAAAAGGGTTGGGATATAGGAAGTCAGTGAGATGCGAGGTAAGAGGTCGCTCGGATGCTCGAGATGCTTGGAAAGAAAGCCACAGTCTTCAGCGCCTTGGGGCTGCTGCAGCAGGGCTCGGGCATCCCAGGGGAGAGTTTTTTTTTTTTTTTTAAATATATTTCATTGATTTTTTTTACAGAGAGGAAGGGAGAGGGATAGAAAGTCAGAAACATCGATGAGAGAGAGACATCGATCAGCCGCCTCCTGCACACCCCACACTGGAGATGTACCCGCAAGCAAGATACATGCCCCCCGACCGGAATCGAACCTGGGACCTTTCAGTCCGCAGGCCGACGCTCTATCCACTGAGCCAAACCGGTCTCGGCAAGTAATACATTCTAGGAGAAAGAAAGGGACCGATATTGCCAAGGCGCTCATCCAAGGAAGAGGTTTCAAGATGACTGTCCAAAGAAGTTTTGAAATTGGGAAGAAACAAATGAGGTTTGCGTATAGGCCAAAACAGTTCATGATAAAACATGAATTCGATCCTAAATCAAATGTAATTGCTTGGTAGACTTGATCAGAAGCACCCTAAACAGCAGGAGCCATCACAAAAACATTATAAAGAAAGTTAAATAATTATACTTTATCTGGAGAACTTGGTGTTGACTGGAAGTCAATATTGTCAACTAATAAACTTACTCTGAAAGATTACACTGAATGGTAACTAAAGGAAGTGGTTAGCTATGTTCAAAGTCTGCAGAAGGCTTCCATATTAAATTTTTACTGTTTACAAATCAAACTAAATTAATGGCACTGCAAATATGGAAAAAGAAAAGATTGTAGGCTGGTTTTCAGCTTCTTAGATCATTGCTAATAAGAATAGCTCTAGATTTAAAATATTTTTTCTTGATGAGTAAAAAAAGTAAATCTCTCTCTCTTTCTTTTTTTTTTTTTATTTTTAAAAAAAGAAAAAATTATTCCCCTCCCTTCCCCCCCCCACAAACTTATAACTATGTTATGTCTGGAAAGCTAGGGAAGTGAGAACTTTGTGTATTTCAAGGCAGGCTATAACCAGGATGAGTTAGGAGATGCTTATTGGATGTGGGGGAGTGACTTCTGTCTAACATTTGTCATCTGTATTTGCTCCTGAGAGTGTGCCAATGGATGTGGGCCATGGTTCCATTATTTTACCTTTGAAACCCTTTTTAAGTCACTTCAGATAGCTCTTTTACTGGTATACGACTCAGAAACTAAGCAAACAAGCGAAGAAAACATTTTGACTGTCATGTATTACTGAGGAAGAAAATTAGTGGTTTATATTTGATACCAGAGGCCCAGCATGCACAAAATCATGCACTAGTAGCTCGCTTCTGCTTGCCTCACTTGGCCACCCTGCCATTGCTGCTCGTAACTTGTGCCCTGCCCTGCATGGTATCATGGCCACAGGCCTTTTATTAGTGTAGATAGTGACTCTGGATAAAGTTTCTTTCTTTTTAAATTCTTTGTTTTTGTTAATCCTTACCCGCGGATATTTTTTCCATTGATTTTTAGAAAGAGTGGAAGGGAGAAACATCCATGTGAGAGAGATACTTCGATTGGTTGCTTCCTGCATACACCCTGACCAAGGCGAGGCAACCTGTAACCAAGGTACATGCTCTTGATTAGAATCGAACCCAGGACTCTTCAGTCCACAGGCTAACACTCTTATCAACTAAGGCAAACTGGCTAGGGCTCCTTCCTTCCTCCCTCCTTCCCTCCCTTCCTTCCTTCCCCTCCAAAATAAGTTTTACATTGTGCCCTGACCCAGAATCGAACCTGTAGCTTTTTTGGTATATGGGACATATCAATTGAGCCACCTGGTCAAGGCCAGATAAGGTTTCTTTTAATTAAAATGATAGTTATTGATAAGATGGGAATCATCGTGGTATAAACTGATGGAAAGATTTAGGTATTCTGTACAGATACTTGGTTTTAAATTGGAAGGCACAGAATACAGTGATAAATAGGAGGGGCAGAGAGGAGAGCCATCTCACCTCAAAGAGCAACCACAGACACGTAAACTGGTTTGGAGGCAGCCCACCTCCTGGAACCTCGACTTGAAAGAAGTCAGAGAGAAATTCAGTCTGTCTGGTTCATTTAGGTTGGTCTACAGAGCTAGTGTGCAGCAGACAGGCGTGCGTTACCTGGAGGATCGGAGTCAGTGTAGGTGTTCAGCCTGAGAAGGGTGAAGACATTAGCAAGTTCACAGGAAGGAGGCTACAGGTGTTGGTGGAGACTGAGACATCAGAAAGCAGGTTTGAAATCTGGAGTTAGCCAACTGTAAGCTTGGTTGTGGTTGCTGATGGTTAGTTCCCTTTTCTTTTTCCGACACGCTTGTGTGAAGGCCACGTGTTGGGTCAGCTTGTCACTCAAATGAGAGATGTCTCTCAACAGTATACCACTCTGCAAGAGTCTGTCAATTTTAAAATGTCAACTGAAGGTTTATCTTTTTAATATCTCTCAAGTGGGGGAACTATTCGTGACTAGTGGCCCACCTCAAACATATTTATTGATGCTGTGGCCAAGAATTTGAATCAGTGCCTTTAGGTTATCATGAGAACCACTGGGTTAACCTTGGACGTTCTTTCTCCTTGAACACCTCTGCTTTGGTAACAGAAGCTACCTGTTTGCTAACAAGAGAGACCCACTTTTAATGAAATGCCCAGTGCGTTTTTTAAACCTGGTCCAAAATAGTTAATACATGTCCCATGGTTCTTAGGAAATGTTCCTTTGGTTTAAAAGTTTTTCTTCATAGGATGGTAGGTGAGCTGATGATTAAAAAAAATTGCACGGTTACATTTTTTTTCAAATATTACAGCACTTTCCACAACTTTTCAGATGATGTTTCTGGTCAGAAAGAAAGTGCTCTCTTAATAGTTGACCATTAGCCTTTCGGTCATGCTCTCTCTGCAGCAAACGTGTTTGGCACGCAAGCTTCCTCTGTAGAGTAGCGGCTCACATATAACCAGAACATGGAAGAACTCCTCATTCATAATAATGCAAGTCCTGTAGTACTGCTTTGCCCCTTTGCTCTCTGGACTATACAAGCAAGTCTTCCTTCTAAGGTTGATCCTGGGCCCAGCTGTGGAATGGACGATGTCCATACCCCAAACACAGCCTTAGTTCTGGCCCTTCCCTGGGCTGAGTCCCTGGTTAGATTAGAGACAGCTGTTGTAGCCTCTTACGTTTCCTGTTTCCTCTTTCAAGAGCAATAGACAGGCCCAAACTAGAACTGAGGTGAAACTAGTAACATAGAGTGAACTTCCTTTGCTCTCCAGGAACTTGCTGATTTCCTGGCAGTGCCTTTGAGAAAGGGGGTAGGCCAGTTGGGTGGTGGGAGGCATGGAATGAGGGTGGTTCCCTTATTAGGGTACAGTTGTCCTCCTTCAGATTTACTCTAGTCACCCATTTGCCACTAGACCCACAAATAGAGTCAGATCCCAGTGCACCCCAAAGGGATGAGTGCACAGTCTGATTTGGGAGGAGAGAGCTTATACACAGAATAACTGCAGGGTTTTGTAGGTTTTATGACCAGACATCTAGGGAATGTGTCTGGGAATGGATTCTAAGGATGTGTAACCAAGAAGGAAGGGGTATCTATTGAGTAAGCTTGGATTTATTATCTACTGGAGATTCTCAATTTAATAACTTAGGTGCATGGCTGGGATGGTTCAGTTAACTCAGTTGATGAAACAGAATGAACTTGCACTCTAACCAGGGAAGTTATGACAGAATTTCCGTGGTATAATGGAGAGGAAGGCTTAAGGAGCTAGGAATGGCGGGATGCATTTCTTGAATGTGACCTACTCCATTGATAAACAGAATAGGGAGTATCTCTGATAAGCTCTAAAGTGGCTCCCCCCCTAAGATGGCTATGATAGGGGAGAAACTGTCCCTGAGATGGGCTCTTAGGACTGAAGACCAAGCAGTGGAAGAACTTAACATGTAGACCAGGTGGGCACATTTCTGTAATGGACAGCAGGGATGAAGAGGCAGATAAAATGTTTATTCTTAGCCCTGCTGGTGTGGCTCAGTGGGTTGGGCATTGTCCCATCACTGCAAGATTGCCAGTTCGATTTCCTCTCAGGGTGTATGCCTGGGTTTGGGGCTCGATCCCTGGAAGGAGGCATACAGGAGGCAGCTGATCCATGTTGTGCTCTCACATCGATGCTTCTCTCTCTCTCCCCCTTGTTTCCTTTCTAAAAATCAATATTAAAAATCTTAAAAAAATGTTTTATCCTGGAAGCATCTTTGATCATAACTAGTTGATCACAGTCTCCATTGGGATGAATTAGATGGACGGCCTTTTAAAAGGTTAATATTCTATCTCTGTGTGTTTCTATAAGGGGAAACTTCTGGTCTGCGAGTCAGGAACCTGACTTGAGGCCTCACAATGGAAACTCAGTTTCTACTCGAAAAGTAGTCTCCGAGCCCCTTGGTTAAAGGGGAGACCATGCTCCCTGAGGGAACATTAAATATGGCCACAGGCATGTGCTGTAGATAACCCTCTGTCTTCACCAAAGGGACTCATGTGCAACCGTGTCCAGAGCTTAAAAAAAAAAGTACCTTACTTTTTAGACATTTCTAGACACAGGCTCTGAGTTTATATTAATACCAAAAGTGCCACTCTGGTCCACCAGTCCATGTGTGGGCTTATGGTAATCAGGGAAAAAAATGGACTTTTGGCTAATGTTCAGAATTACAGTGTGTATAATAGTCTGCAGACCCATGCTCTGGTTATTTTCTCCCTTTTTTTTCTTTTTAAATATATTTTATTGATTTTTTTACAGAGAGGAAGGGAGAGAGATAGAGAGTTAGAAACATCAATAAGAAATATCCATCAACTGCCTCCTGCACGCCCCCTACTGGGGATGTACCCACAACCAAGGTATATGCCCTTGACCAGAATCGAACCTGGGACCCTTTAGTCTGCAGGCCGACGCTCTCTCTACTGAGCCAAAAAGGTTTTGGCTGGTTATTTTCTTAGTTCTTGAATTCACAATTGGAGAAGACATATTTGGCATCTGACTGACTCCCCACACCGGCCCTCTGGCTGGTGACATGAGGCTCTCTTGGTAGGAAGGGCTAACCGGAAGCCGATGGGATGTCCCCTCTGTACCAGGGTAATGAACAAAAGGAGTATTGCACCCCTGTGGGAATTTCAGAAATTAGTGTCCTCACAAAAGACCGGAGAAAACAAAGGCATAGAAATACCTCTCCTGTCCCCACTGAACTTGCCTGCGTGGCCTGTGCAGAAGGCAAATTGGTCTTACAGGGTGACAGGAGATTTGTAAACATCACAAAGAGGTGATTTCAGCTTCAGCTGCTGCTCAAGATACGGCATCTTCCTTGGAAATAGCCACTAGAGCCCTGGCTTCTGTTACGCACCCGTCAATCTGGCAAATCCTTCATCTCGGAGCCAGCTTGCGCCGATTACCAGGAGCAGCTTGCTGTTCCTGGCATGGCTGACAGACATATCCGCCATCAGTCTTGCCTCTGTGTCCCATCCTCTGTTCTGCACAGCGCATCATACTGACCCAATGTATTGATGACACTGCAGGTGGACCTGCTGAGCAGAATGTGACAAGTGCTATAAGTGGATTAGTGAGACGGGTTCGGGGGGTGAGATGAAGCCCATTCTTGCTGCCACGTGATGTATCAGTTAGTGTCCAGTCAGGGTAAGGGAAGCCACGAACCGTTCTGGCAGAGAGGATGTACTGGGAGGACTTGGCGAAGCAGATGTCGGAGGATTGAACATGTAAGAAAGGAAGCCGAGATGAACAGAATACAGTGGTACCTTGAGATACGAGTTTAATTCGTTCCGTAACCTTGAGGCGTGGGAAACTACGAGACGCTTGAGTCGTGTGCAGCCGGCCAATCCCGCGCGATGACTCCTATCTCAAATGTTGCTCGTATTTCAAAGCAAAAATCGCTCGCTCGACGGCTCGTATCTCAAAAATCTCGTATGTTAGGGCACTCGTATATCGAGGTACCACTGTAGTAGGAATAGTGGGCAGAGGCCACCTGAGCTTGGGCTGGAGTGACAAAGGAAAGAGGTCGGGGTTATGAACATCGAGGAGCTGGAGGAAGAGGGGGTCTCAGGGGCCGGGGCCCAGATTCTGAGGAGAGAGTGCTCCAGGCTGGAGATGACGCGTCTGGCTTTTGAAATCCCTCCGTGATCTCAGCCGCAGGCTACTCAGTGGCCACTGCCCTCAGTCCCCCACTTGAGCTGCAGTGACCAGAAAGGAGAGTAAGGGTCCTGCTCGGGACACGGGAACCAGCTGGACAGAGCAGTCCTTTTCCTCCTTTGCATCTGATCTCCAGCATCGCCTGGGTGGAGGCTGCCAGGGAGCCAGATGGCAAAGGAGAGGGTGGTTTCCAGAACCCCAGCCCCAGCGTCACAGAGTAGGGGGTGGGGACTTGGTGGTGAGAGACGTAGCTTCATGTCCAGCACATGTCTAGCAAGAGCACGTTTTGCCTTGGTGTGCCACATGGTTGTTCTGGGTCACCCTTGACCCTTTGGAAATTTGTGCTATTTTCCTCCCTCCCCCCCTCATTGAGCCTGCCTTTGGCTCCCTAGTCATGACCTTGGGGGCCAGGGCAGGGGGCAGAAGGGCAACCTGGTAAAAGTTACCTTTCACTTTTTATCTTGAGGTGGTTTGGTTTATGGTACCTGGTCCCTTACCTCCCGTTCTATAACCCTATGTTTTTACTTCTCTTGGTAGAAGCCTTATTCTCAAGGTGTCTTCCCCGTTTTGCGGTAGATTTCCCATTCCTCAGCATTTCTCATTCTTCAGCGCCTCTGCTTGTTGGTGGGGGGCCTTGCCTCCTGGCCGCCGTTAGAACGGTTACTGAGAAGTGCATCACCCCGAGGAGGTGCATCCGGGCTGCTGTCTGTCCACTGGCTCCTTTTCTGTGGGAGCAAGACGATGGGCCGGCTGAGTCATCGCGGCTCTTGGACCGTCACCCCGAGTCGCGTTATCAGGAACAGCAGAGCTTTTGGCCTCTTTTCCCGTTCCTCTGCTGTGAGCTGGCCTCGTTTTCGCTTGATCGGTTCCAGCTCCGAATAATTCAATCTCCGGGCCCTCCTCTCCGAGGGAAGATTCACGGGTGAGGTCATCTCTCTCTGCTCCAGCGCTGGCAGAAAGTGGATTACGGAGGCCTGTTTCTGAGGACTTTCTAGAACAGTGGTTCTCAACCTTCCTAAGGCCGCGACCCTTGCATACAGTTCCACATGTGGTGGTGACCCCCAGCCATGAAATTTTGCTGCTGTTATGCATCGTGATGTAAATATCTGCATTTTCCGATGGTCTTAGCCGACCCCTGTGAAAGGGTCGTTCGACCCCCAAAGGAGTCGCGACCCCCAGGTTGAGAACCGCTGTTCTAGATCGTCCATGCCTCAGTTCTCCCGGAGCCGGGAGGTGTGGCTTTGTGTTCTGTTCTCCCTCCTTCCGCCTTCCTGGTTGGGGGACAGGTTTGATAATGCTCCAGCCCGCACAGCTGCAGGCCACCCAGTAGCCACCCTTCTCCCACTTACGCTGTAGTGACCGGGAAAGAAAAAGAATCAAGTCCTCAGTGAAGCAGACTGGCTCATCCCAGAGCTCCCTGGTGGGGAGGCGCTGGCCTGAGCGGGGTCCTCACCTGAACGAACCTTCTGTGTTTATGAGGCCGGAGAAGGACCACGATGGGCTAACTTCATTCCCTCAGAAACGGAATGGGAGCCTGCACGTGCCCACAGTGACGCCGCACAGGCTCACCAGACTCCAGTACATCAGCTCCCAGTGGGAGCCTGGGGTATCTCGGGCTCATCACAAGCTCCCTCTGGCATCTGTCTGTCTAAGAAAGTCTCAGTGAATTCGCCGTCAAGGCTGATCGATAACAACATCTTTCAAAATGTGTGTTTTGTGAGAGGAAAGGAGCGCAGTGATATCTTAAAATGATGTCCCGATGGGCAGCCCCAGGGTTCGGACAGCCAGGGCATCACTCCAGACCTGAGACTCTCCCAAGGGTTAGAATCCCGAAGACTTAAGTTTCTTTCTTTTCTTTTTTAAAAAATATATTTTCTTGATTTTTTACAGAGAAGAAGGGAGAGGGATAGAGAGTTAGAAACATGGATGAGAGAGAAACATCGATCAGCCGCCTCCTGCACGCCCCCTACTGGGGATGTGCCCGCAACCAAGGTACATGCCCTTGACAGGAATCGAACCTGGGACCTTTTAGTCCGCAGACCGATGCTCTATCTGCTGTGCCAAACCGGTTTCGGCATAAGTTTCTTGCTCGGTGGCTTAGTGGTCAGATAAATTTAACCCACCTGTTGTTTTGAACTGCCTCAAGATAATATCCACTTCCCACATCAACAAGAAAGAACCTTTCAGATGAAGGTTTGGAGAAGTACAGATTGGCAGTTATAAAACAGGAAGGTGTAGAGTACAGCCAAGGGAATATAGTCAGTAATATTGCAGGAACTGTGTATGATGTCAGATGGGTACAGGTTTATTGGAGTGATCACTTTGTAGATTACATAAATCTCTAATCACGGGGTTGTATACCTGAAACGGATATAACATGGTATGCCAACTGTGATTGAAAAAATAAGAAATTATTTTAAAAATGAAAGGCAAAAGATATTATAATCCAGTACAAAGGAAGGCTGTGCACTCCAGAAAAATAAACTACTCTGAAATCTAAAATAACCCCACGATCTTTTTGAAAAGTTAGTCCCCCACACCAGGCGGAGGATTTGGTAGTTCCCGCCTGCAGCAGTTGTGAGCTTATGGCAATTCCCCCGGTTTTTCAGGGCCTTTGGCTCAGCAGTTCTGGGCCTTCCTTTAACCAGGAAGCTTTGTTGCCGCCATTTCTGCTTCCTGAGGCCCCAGCCTGTGGAGTTGGGCCAGACCCCATCATCCCATCTCAGGGCAGCATTTAGTCCTCAGGCAGCAAAACACAATGGCTTGGACCGATCTGTTCACGGGGGATTTAGTTTAGTTTATTTACTAAATATATTTTGACTGATTTCAGAGAGGAAAGGAGAGGGAGAGGGTGATAGAAATACCAATGATGATGTGCCCTCGACTGGAATCGAACCTGGGACCTTTCAGTCCACAGGCGTACACTCAATTTACTGAGCCAAACCAGCTAGGGCGGATTGAGTTTACTTTGGACCAGCCATCATTTCCGACTGATTCTCAGTCTGGTTCAGGCGAATAAATTCGAATGTAACATCTGATCAAGGCAACTTTGGGGCCTGGATAAAAACGAGTTTCGTAGCAATTTGTCAAGTTCTACCAAGATGGATTGTCCATGGCAGCTGCCAAAGGTTTCTCATGCTAAGGAAACATGGACTAAGACGCTTCTTGGTTCCTCTTTTCTTAAGTGGGATGGTAAACAATGGGAAGATCCAGCTCGGGAGTTGGGGTGCTTCTCTGGTTTGAATTAGCCTGGGCTCATGGTTTATGGAGCAGGAGTTGGAATCACTAGCCTGTACAGTGGTACCTCGAGATACGAGTTTAATTTGTTCCCTAACCTTGAGGCGTGGGAAACTATGAGACGCTCGAGTCGCGGTAAACTGGTGGGTTGTGTGCAGCCGGCCGATCCCCGCGATTACTCGTATCTCAAATGTTGCTCGTATTTCAAAGCAAAAATCGCTCGCTCAACGGCTCATATCTCAAAAATCTTGTATGTTAGGGCACTCGTATCTCGAGGTACCACTGTATTTGAATTCTGATTCTGTTACGTGGGTGTGTAACCCTGAGTATGTTACTCAACCATTCCGAGCTCAGTTTTTCATCTTTAAAATGTGGCCAACACCTGTCTTGCAGGACAGTAGTGAGGATTAGAGGGAATGATGTAGCACTAACAGGGACAGTCACACAGCAGGTTGCGAGCCAGTGGTGATGCTCAAGGCTTTTGATAGAAGGTGGCTTGTTGGTCTGCCACTGGAAGTGTTACTGACTTTTACGTCTTCCTGTTTGAGAGTGGATTAGAGTGGTGGGTTAGAATGCAGAGAGTGGCTTTGGTGCCAGGATCAGTGTTCGTCTTGCTTGTTGGTCTTGCCTATGTATGAATGACATGGCTCTCTGAACTATTTCCTCTCTTAGTTGTTGTGAGGAATAGCACTGACGGTGTGAAGTGCCCGCACTGTACCTGACACCTGAGAGGGACTCTCTGATGATGCCATATTTGCCCATGTAGTCTTTGGTCTCCAGTCATCAGATTGCAGGATAATTGTTTCTGGAAGGAATGGGTGAAATAGCCATCTTATACATGGGGGCATATGTGCAAAGGCAGGCATTGTAAATTATTTGAAGGTTAAAAGAATAGATATAAATATAAGTGGTATTTTTTTCACATTTTGTATTATATCTGAAGCTTAATTTATTATCCAATAAACATGGTAGCTATAGATATGTAAGGTTGTTGATTATTTTTTTAGTATGTATACAATTTTTATTTGAATGCCATTACAAACTACTGACATATGAATAGAGATTAGGTTTTAGGATATTGAATAATTAATATATAATAGATTAAAATAATTTCTGATTTTGTTTAAGCGGGGAAATTAAAATATATTTTAAAATCTTGACTTTCTCCTTAAGCAGAACTAAGAAGGAAAAGAATTAAATGAAACAGATACATAACTGGATATGAAAAGTAGCTATGGCAGAAAATATGTTCAAATCTATCAGTTACATAAAGCTTCAAGAATAATTTCATGATAACTTTCATCACTCAGGACCAAGTAAACCTTTCTAATAATCTTGAACGAGTTTGTCACCATCATTTTCTTATTACGTATACTAACAAGTTATAAATCCATTTTAATTACAAGGAGTAAACAACACTTTGTTATACCACTTCGATGAGCATAACACTATTTTTAATACACTATGACTTTGACACCTTTGAATTAAAAACCGACCCAACTTGAGCAAGAGAGAAATGAAGTTGGTAATTATCTGGCCAGGGCAGGTGATGTGCTCGGTTGGATCAATGAGACTTCCAGCGGATCTTGCACTCAATTGAAGTATCAGCTGTGGGCATGGCCAGTGTGGAACAGTTAATTGCCATCTTTATAAGCCCCTCCTTTATAGACTTGGGACTTACTGGCTGTTGTACTGAAGTAAAATCTCATGTACATATACGTTTGGAATATTTACAGCTTTGAAGTGGGTAAACCCACAATTAGTCCCTAGAATTTGAAGATTCAGTGAAGATGTTTAGATATTTTTAGTTTGCTTTTCTTCTTTTAAAATTTTTTAATTATTGTTTTAATATATATTTGTTTCAGAGAAGATGGAGGTGAGAGAGAGAGAAACATCAGTGATGAGAATCATTGATCGGCTGCCTCAACGCACACTGGGATTTGAGCCTGAAACCCAGGCACGTGCCCTGACCCGGAATTGAATCGTGATCCTGGTTTATAAGTCAACACTCAACCACTGAGCCATGCCATCCGGGCTGCTTTTCTTCTTGACGGAAGCCCCTAAGAATTGTGTGTTGAGTTCAGCCAGATATATTTGGATCTTGTTGAGTTTTTATTTTCTTTCAGAGAAATAACTTATGTATGCTAACTAGTGCTTCAAAGAAAGCTTCCTGATCCTCTCAGAAATATGCCAAGGAATTCTAGCAGAATATGGGTTCCCCTTATCCCAGGAAAGGGGCTGTGCATTTTACAGTAGTGATTCCTTCTGCAGACTTCCTGTTAAACATTTCCTCCTTCTCTTTGCAGTAGATCATGTATGAAATGGTGAGAGTTTTTTTTTTTTTTTTAAGATAAAAAAGATCTAATTGACATGAATTCTTTTTGAAATATTTCATACCTGGAGTTGCTCCACTGAACTGGCATGAGAAACACAAAGTCATGGTGTATTAGGATCCTAGAAGGGACCTTCGGAGCCATCTGGTCAACCCCTTTATTTTACAAGGAGATACAGGCCGCTTGCCCACAGCCTGTCAGTCACCGAGGGGGCGGGTGGGACAGCTGAGAGGAGAACCTGGGCTTCCTGCTGCCTCATTTCTGTGCTCTTCTCAATGTTGCTTGCCCTCAGCACTTAATTTTGCTTGCAGTTGAGCTTTCTGGCATGTGCTGGGTTTGCATAGTTCGTTAAGTAGAAAATCACCCTTTTTTTTTTTTAGCGTATGAATGATTGAGGTAGAGACAGAACACTGTGTAACAGAGATACTTGATGGAAGAACTTGAAATAAAATAGACTTTAACTTAGCGTCCCTTTTCTCATCACTGAAAATGCAATCTCTTGACTATAAACGGCTCATAACAAATATTTTTGACCTTTCAGAACAGAAGACTCGTTAACAGAAGATGACAAGAGGCGGTATGTTTGATTATGAAGCTGGCTTTACTTTGAATAATTGGGGCCGCATCTCCTGGATGTCATTTACCGTGCTTTAATTTAACTCACAAATTTAATTTAGCGCTGTCGCACACTACCAATAGAGTAGAGATTCCACCAAGACAACTTTTGGCCTGGAGTATGTGATCTGGAGGAGAACTTGCCCAGGGCCCATTATCTTTGCCTCTTTCAAGCAGTTTGGTTGTTGTCCTATGCACGTGGCCTGTGGTAGTTTTCATCCTGTGGCCTTTGTGGGTGCTATTCTTCCTAACCAGGTGACCTCCCTGTATGCTCTCAGCCTTCTCTGTCCCCCCATTCCTCCTTTGGTTAATTCTCCCTGCTCTCATTACTCCTTAGCTCTCTGTCTCAGAATTTTATATTTATGTCTACCTATAGCTGAAATGTTTTTGTGTGTCCATAGCATTGAATATCACTTTGGCCCCTGGGAATTCTTGATAAATGTTATGTCACTCCACTGATATTTATTTCTGTATCTCTTTTCTTTTTTTCTATTGTAAGTGAAATATCTAAAATTTCTACTAACTCAATACGTCTTTCTTTTATATATGTAGCTTCTTTTAGTAAAAAAAAAAAATTGCATTTCCTTGGGCAATAAAGGTCTGAATTCTACTTTTGAAAAAGCATGAGTTATTTTAATAATCTGTAATTATTTCCATGCTTCTATTGCTTTCTTCAAATATAAAGTTCCATTGAAATTGGTCTGATTTTTCTATATCTGCTTCTTGAAGAAACTACGGAGGAGTGTATGTTGGTCTCCCATCTGAAGCTGTCAACATGGTATCTAATCCAACAAAAACAGTTCGAAAAAGTAAGCAAAATCACGTGATGTTTATTTTCTCTGAAGATGTATTTTGTGTTTTGTGAAAAATATGAAGTTTAAATTTCAGCCTGCTTGACTTAACCTACATATTACCGATTAGCAGGGAACCATGTATCTGTTCTTTGGAATCATTTGTTGAAATTACCACGCATGTGATGAGAGTCATAATTTAGCCTCTGTTTGTGGTGATGCTCCATGGATATTGATATGTCTCATTTTTAATTAATTTCAGTGTTGATCAGTGTGAAAATGGAATGTAATGTGTCCGTCAGTTTACAGGTTTTTTTGTAGAACATACAAGTAAATTCTTAGATGTAGAACATACAAGATAATCAGTCTGGTGATTCGAGGAAGAGTGACTGCCTATTGTACAATTAAATGAAGTAAGGTTAACAGCATAAGTAATTGTGGGATGAATGAAGTCCTTTAGATAAAATAGGTGTGACTGCAACCTTATAGATAGCTTCTCACTTAAGTAAACTTTTAAGTGAGGGTTGTGGTAAAGAGTGCTGATTTACTAGGCACTGAACAGTTACCTCATGAGTTTTAAAGAGCTATTAATACCGGTATATCTAATGTGCACACAAGGCTGTATGACATTAATTTTAACATACGTTATTTATTTGTTCCTCATCGCTGTTTCTCTATGATTTGAATTAGCAAATAATGTATGACACGATTCTTTGTGGTTTTACAAGAAACTAGGATATGTTCTGAATATTTAACTTTTCTTAATTTTCTCTTTAAGATTAGAAGAAAATCTCATGACAGTAATCAAGAGGTACTGTATATTTTTCTAAATAATTGGATATTCTTAGCCTTGGTGAATGAACTATAGATATTATTTTGCTATGTATTTCCAAGAAACCTTGGACTTCACCATTAGGAGGTGGGGTTCATCTTGTGTGTAAATTTATGGAACGGAACATTTTATTGTAAAGAGTCTTTAATGATCAGATCAATTTCCTTTGCAGGTTTTAAAATATTTTTTATTTTCTTTCGACTGAAACTTAATTCATTTAATACAAGCAAGCCAAGTGTTTACGAAAAACATTGAGATTTCACTCTTGATTGCCTTACACATTTAAGGGGCTAGGACCTTAGAAAGTCAAGGAGAGAATAGAGAGCTGGGAATTAGGTTAGGATCACCATTAAATGTTTGACAAAAGCCAGGCGTTAGTTAATGTACATAGAGGAGATGTATCAGTGCCAAACCTCCAGTGAGATGGGCAATCCATCAGTGACAAGTTCTGTGGGAAGGAACAGGAAAATCATAGGCCAAGTTTACTGCTTGGATATCATAAAGCATGTTCAATGTAGACAGAAGAAGACATTGTCTAAAGGATGCGCCGTGGACCTGGGGTCCTGGTGAAGAGCTTAGATTTAGAATTATAATAAGATAAACACGAACAGGTGAGAATAGCTTCATTTGTTACCTACCCCAGCCTCCGAAACATACCAAGCAGCCTTTCCGCAGAGGCAAGCGTCTCAGCCCGCCTGGTCTAAAACACATTAGATGTGTGGGTCCCTTTGCCTTTCCGGCATGCTGGATACCATCTTGCCTCTTGAACCCCCAGTGATCAGGAATGCTCTGTCTCCTGAGATTCCTGAGGTAATCCTCTCTCTTTTGGGAGCCATACAGCCTTCGGTTTGAATTCAAGCTCTTTCACATACGAGCTAGGCACATTATCTCCCCTCCCCCCTTTTTTTCTTTAAAAATCCACACCCAAGGACATGTTTTTAGAGAGATGGTGTAGGGGTGTGGGGGGTAGAAAGGGGAGAGAGAGAAAGAGAGAGAGAGAGAGAGAGAGAGAGAGAGAGAGAAATTAATTGGTTGTCTCCTGTATGTGCCCTGACTGGGGATTGAACCCACAACCTTTTGGTGTAAGGGATGACATTCCAACCAACTGAGTCACCTGACCAGAACTGCTTCCTTTTTTGTTATGCCCACGTAGATGTGTGGAGTACTGGCAGCACAAAGGCGCTCTCAGATGCCAATGGTTGAGCTAGCTCCGTCAGCATCCCCCTTCAACATTATATTATAGATGGCAGGACCCCTGCCCAAGTAGGGAAGGGATGGGGCTGTGGCTGAGCAGTCTGTACCTTTAACTTGGGTGATGCTGATAATGCAACTTGTTTTGGGAATTATGTGTTTTAATTGTAAGTTTATGAGTCTTCTACCTGACTTTGTCTCTTTGTATAAGTCAGTGATTAACACTGTGCTGGCTATGCATTAAGTGTTAAGTAAACAGTAAATGAATGTTGAACATGTGTTTTACTTAAAAGAAAATCAGTAAATAATTGATAGACATTCAGCTGATGCGCACACACACACACACACACTAGAGGCCTGATGCACGAAAATTTGTACAAATTTGTACACTGGAGTCAGGGGAGGGGGTCCCTCAGCCCAGCCTGCCCCCCTCTCACAGTCTGGGAGCCCTCAGGGGATGTCCTACTGATGGGGAGTGGACCTAAACCACAGTCTGGCCTTCTTCTGCAGGAGGCAACTGGACTGATCAGGGGAAGGTGCTGCCCTCATCCCCTGCTGCTGCTGCCACTGCCAGCTGCTGCAGCTGCCAAGGGGTGTTTTCATCAACATGGACTCCAGTCCCTTCACCATGAAAAAATGACAACTTTCTTTAAACATTTTCAAGATGTCTCTTTCATAGAATATGACATTTTTTTTTATCCTCATCTGAGGATATTTTTTCATTGATTTTTAGAGTGAAAATGGAAGAGAGAGGGAAAGACAGAGAGAAACATCAATGTAAGAGAGATACTTTGATTGGTTTCCTCCTGTATGAGCCCTGACCTGGGACCCAGCCAGGGAGGAGCCTGCAACTTACCGTATTTTCCAGCGTATAAGACGACTAGGTGTATAAGACAACCCCCAACTTTTCTAGTTAAAATATAGAGTTTGGGATATATGATGACACTCGGCATATAAGACGACCCCCGACTTTTGAGAAGATTTTCCTGGGTTAAAAAGTCATCTTATATGCTGGAAAATATGGTAGGTATGTGCCCGTGACCAGAATCAAACCCAGACCCTGCGGTCCACAGGCTGAGGCTCTATCCACTGAGCCAAACCGGCGTGGGCAGGATATGACATTTCTTAGCCCTCCAGCAGCGGACCTACGTTTTGTCCCCAGGAGTGTGGAAAAATCCTAGATCACCTTCTCGGATTCTTATAACCCACGTTACCAAGGACACTGAGAGTGGCGTACCAGGAGCTTAGCCACTGAGTGGTCAGAAAAGGTGTTTCCTGTGCAGCTCATGCAGAGGTGGGATTGCGACGTGCAGTGGCTGGCAGACCCTCTTCTCTCCGGGCCTGCGCCATCCATGGCTTGCCTCACCATGCACGCAGTCCCCTCCCGCCTACCTGCGCGCGCAGCTGCCTGCTGAGCGGTCGCGACGTTACTGCGTCCTGGACACTTTGCATATTACCTTTTTACATACCTAGACGGAGAGGGAGAGAGAGATAGAAATATAGACGATGAGAGAGAATCATTGATTGGCCGCCTCCTGCATGCCCCACACTGGGGATCGAGCCCACAACCGAGGCATGTGCCCTGACCGGGAGTCAGACCATGACCTCCTGATTCGTAGGTCAATGCTCAACCACTGAGCCACGCCGGCCAGACAGCTGATAGATTTTTATTGACATCGTACCTTTTCAAGCTTGCTGATTATTTCTCTTTGTTATCTTCCTAGCGTGTTCATCAAGAGTTAGAGACGTCGAAATGTGCAAACATTTCCAAGGAAATTCTAAACAGTCACCTGTCTCCCCAACCTCCCCAAAGATCTTAAGTCTGTGGTTGAAGCCATGGGTGCATACGGAACGATGTGCTACCAGAAAGGACTTAGTTAGACAGTACCCCTGCCTGTGGAACTTTCTACGGTCCACCCACGGAAGACGAGCTAACAGACTGCTGCCCAGCCAGCCTGCTCTGTGCCAGCGGCGTCTCCACCCTGGCCACTCAGCCCGCTTCATGAAGATGCCGTCTTTTCACTGATACTTTTTTGATAGTTTTTATATAACCAAGTCCTTATTCTATTTGTAACGGAAGATAATAAGGCACTATAGACGAATTACCTGAAATAATATATTTGTCTGTTATCTTTCACTATTTCTACTTCACATTATTTTTTAGCTGTAGAACTGTTAAATTGATTCTTCCTGTTACCTCTTCCCCCCCCCTTTTTTTTTTTACTATTTGGTTTTCAGCTTTATTTAAATGTCAGAGAATTTCCTTTATTAGGAACAATGTTTGACATTGCAATATTAAAGGTACATGACTGAAACTGGCATGTGATAGACACATTTGGTTATCTTCCCGTTTCCTTTAGTTCAAGGCTTTGTGACTACAAACACCTCATAGCCATCGAGTCTCCCATTCTAACTTCGAACGATCACAGCCTCTCCTCATGTTAATCCGATACTATTTCAAGGACCGGTGATGGAAGGTTAAGAGGATATTTGGAAAGTTTTTAATTTGATGATGATATGTGTATCCTCTTAGTATTGCAATGGAAATTTCTCAATTTACCAATGTATTTCAATAATTAAAATATTTTTATCCCTGTTGACCTGGATTTCTTAATTCTTTTTCAAAAGAACGCTTTCAAGGAAGTCATATGCAGCACTGTGAAACAATATGTCAATCTGTGAAGATAATGTATAGATTACCATGATAAACCAAAATTTTCACAGGAATAAAAGCATCATCTTATATATTTGGTCCATATGACAATCCTAAGCACATCAGATAGATAAAAAAATACCGAAGGTAAGAATCACTGAGAAATGATTATGATGCACATAGGCCTGTCTCTTATCCACGAGTCTCATAATGGCATTTGGGTGGACTATCAGCAGTTTATCCCATTAGGAACATCAGATAGAGTCAGTTTTTGAAAATTTTTAATTTTAAAATAATTCTAGATTTACAAATGAGTCAAAAGGCAGCCCAGAGAGTTCCTTAGACCTTTCCCTCCGCTTACCCAATCTTAACGTCTTACATAAACCCAGTACATTTGTCAAATCTAAGAACTTGCATGTCAGTACAATGCTGTAAACTAAACTACAGCCTTCACTTGGATTCCATTAGTTTTTCACTCATTCCCTTTGCCTGGTCCAGGACCCAACCCAAGATTTCATTTCATTCTGTTGCAGTTGGTCATCCTATCTCGTGGCATTTTTTTTCAGTCTTTTCATGACCTTGACACTTGAAGCCTCTGGTTGATATTTTGAGATATTTCCATTTGGATTTGTCCGATGTTTTCTTATGATTACCCTGCGGTTACAGAGTTTGGAGAAGAATGCCCTCACCACATTGTAGTGTAATACGACATCATATGACTTTTACTAGCGATATTAACCATGATCACCGGGTAGGGCTATCTGCCAGGTTTCTCCACTGAGGTTTCTGGATTTCTTTTTCTGTCCTTTGTTCTTTATGGGTGAGTCTCTAAGTTTAGGCCACACTTCTGAAGAAAGAGTATCGAGGAATTTGTGGACATTGGTTAAAAGTACCACAGGCTCTAGTCAGTTTGGCTCAGTGAATGTTGGCCCGAGGACTGAGGGGTCCCAGGTTCAACTGCGGTCAAGGGCACGTACCTTGGTTGCAGGCTCGATCCCTGGCCCTGTTTTGGGCATGTGTGGGAGACATCTAATCTATATGTCTCTCTCAAATGGATGTTTTTCTCTCTGTCTCTCCCCATCTCTTCTATTCTTTAAAAATCAATAGGAATGTATCCTTGGTGAGAATTAACAAAACAAAAAAAAAGAGAGAGAAAAGCACCATGGTCATTAGTAAGTGTTTTGGGGGAGACACTTTGAGACTGCAAATGTCCTGTTTCTCTTTAAAGGTTGTCCCACTATTTTAGCACTCCTGCCTGCAGCGCTCATTACTGTGGTGTTCCAGTGGCGATTTTGTACTTCCCTCATTTCTTCACATGTACTATCTGCACGTCTTCTCTAAGGAATATTTATTTGTCCCTTTCCCCTATTTATTTATCTGTTCAAACATTTAGTTATATCTAAATGGACTCATAGATATTCATTTTGTTTTTTATATTATAATGCAATCACCATTTTATCAGTATCACTATTTTATTGCTCACATTGGTTGAGCTCTGACCATTGATAATTTTTTCAGGCTGATTCTTGACAAACTCCCATCATTTTTTCTCACCCTCGGGTTGTCTTTTAAAAGCAAGCGGGTCTATGAAATAAAATTCCAGTTCAAAAGTTTATTGAAATATTACTAAAACTCCACCAAATCTCATTATAAATGAATAGCGCTTTCCATAATTACAAGCCTTAACGTTTTCCTTCAACTAGACATTACTTACATTTAGAACTTTGTCATTATTGCACGTTAATCACATTTGCCACCCACCTACCTATGTCCGATTATCATCTTTACTAGTAGCCCCTGCTCACGAATCTGTGTGCCAGTAGCTCTCTGCAGGGCCTGGCTACTCTGCGCCCGCTGCCCAGAGGCTCTCTGTGGTCCAGAGGCCCATCCGAAGCCAGGCGTGGAATGCTTGCCTCATTGCTGTGGTGAATGAAGCAAGCATTCCACCAGGCCGCTCACGATGCCCTCTTTCAGTGGCTGCCCCCTGGGACTGGGGGACTCGGGCAGGGCTGAGAGGACTGGACGCCACCATCTTGTGGCTATGGGCACTGCCATCTTTGTGGCGGAGTGACAGTTAATTTGCATATTACTCTTTTATTAGATAGGATTACATACGAAGGAATCTTGAGTGAAAGATTAGGAGAAGAATAACTATTAACACAAAGATCTTCCAAAAGAGAAAGGAGAGATTTAGGTGTATTTTCAACTGATAATAGGGGCTACTTCCCCTTTGTGGCCTCCATTTTTTAATCTATAAAATTGACCTAATGCTTAGCAAGACTGATTTGCTATTGAACCAGCTTCTTGCTGAAGGACATAGTGAAGTTGCTGTTGGGGATGGGGAAGGGTCACAAAACAGTTCCTTTTGGAGCTAAAGAATAAAATCTGTAACTTGGGGTTTCCAAATTCCCTACTCAAGGGTGGTGTATTGAGAAGGAGTGAGTGAAGGAAGTTGTGTCCTTTAGGAACAAACTCTTCTCCCACTTGTCTTCTGTGTTTAATATTTCGGGCTATCCTTCTCTTCCATCTCATCCCACAGGCCTTTCTAGGAATCCTCTTCTCATTCTCCAAGGGCAAAAGGACATTCTATGCCCTGGAAGCTGAGTCCAGAGTATTTCTTCTTCTTGGAGTGTTTTTCCATTTCTCTCCATCTGTCTTGCAGGCTCTTTTTCATCTGAAAGCTGAGTTCCAATGTCATCTCCAGGCAGAAACTCCCTCTCCTATACTCCTCCGACACTTGGCTCCAATACAGCACTTATCACATTGTTCTTCACATGCACTTTCATCCACTTGCTCCAAACACACACTGAACCTGTCCACTTCTGTCTGTCCCTGCTGCCACCCCTCTAGACCAAGCCACCACCATCTGGTGCCTGAACCGTCTCTGATCTTTTCACACAGAATAAGGGTGAGTGCACAGTGGTACAATGGCGTGGTGGGCCCTTGTCTGTCATTGTTCAGTGAACATCTTGCCTGGTACACCCTGACTCCTGGCTGCAGCCCAGTGTCTGGCTCACAGAAAGCAATAACAACAGTTTATTGAATGTTAGTAGAATCAAGTGTTTTCATTTGCTTGGCAACTTGCCAGACACTTTAACGTATATAATATTTAGTCTTCACGGCAGTCGTCTACACTTTAAAGTAAAAGGAAAATAGAAAAGTAGCTTGGATTAATACCTTCCTTAATAGTCAGCATAAAACATGCAATAAAACTTTCTGTGTTTAGTATCTTAAGAAAAAATTCTATGGGCTAGCGTCATGCCTAGGTAATGCATGCGTCTGTTGCCCCCTAGTGGAATTAGCTTCTAATGGCAGCTTTATTTTTTCCTTCTCGCCAGTGGGAGTAAACCTTGTCATTCTTTAATATATTCCCAGATTTCAGGATTCTTCAGCAATTGCTTTACAAAGGCAGGGAGTCTATATCCTGGCTTATTACATAGTTATACCCACATGTTACCTGTGTATCTTGAGCAACTTCTCTGTGTCAGTTTCCTAATTTGGAAAGTGGAGACCATAACAACGGGGTCTTCCCAGATGTGATTGATGTATATCAAGTCACACAGGATTAAGTGAGGCCTAAATTTAAGGTCATTGATGTCCCGAAAAGAAGAGAAAGAGACACACTAGACATTATTTACTGGAGTGATGCAGTGACAAGCCTAGAATTGTTGGAAGGCACAGAGTCTGGAAGAGGCAACAGGATTCTTCCTCAAACCCTTCAGGAGAAGTATGACCTTGTTGACGCCTTGATTTTCCATGTCCAGCCTCCAGCACTGTGAGAAGAAATGTCTATTGTTTTTAGCCACCCATTTTATGGCACTTTGTTAAGCAGCCACAGGAGGCTAATACACCCAAGAGGACATGGCTTTCTGTGTGCATATCTCATCCCCGAATAGATGGACTTTCCCACTGTCCATGGGTGGGCAGGCGGACTCCTGAGGAGGAAGGAGATTAGCTGCGCACACCCAGTTCCTTCTCTGAAATGCACCAATCAGAGGAGAAAGACGGGGTTGAGTGTAGTCTCGCTAAAGTTCCTCCCACAGGAAACATGGGGAGTGAGGAACAAGAGTTCCTGCATAAGAATGGACTGCAGATGCCAGTTTTTCTGCCAGCACAAAGTTTTCCTCTAAGTATTTGAGTCAGTTCTCAACATTTAAAAGTTGGTAGATTTCATATAAAAATCCAGATTTCAAGCTTCTCTTTGAAGATGGAAAATCTGGGCACCCTGAGTCTTTTTCCCATGGAGCTAAGACTGGCTGTTGCTGCAAAGTCGGTGCCTTCTTCCAATGGACTGCAAGCTCCCAGCTCACCATTCTGCCTTCCACTTCCCTGGTCTCACCCCTGACCTGTGCTGCTCATTTCTGTTCTCCCCCATCAGCTCTAGACACTGTGGTTTAGGATTCCCAGAGCCCAGATTCCGGAGTTGGACAAACCTGCATTCTAATCCGAACTCAGTCACTTCCCAAATATGTGCTCTGGGAAATTTACTCAACTTCCCTGAGCCTCAATTTCCTTATTTGTAAAATGGAGAATAATACTAGAATCTATCTTATGGAGACGTTGTGAGAATTCAAAAATGTAATCATGTGGGTCTTTTTGTACAGATGCAAGACACGTAAGTACCAAATAGATGGGAGCTATTGTTACCGTTTGATAAGCAAAACTGACAATGTAGGAGCAAACTGGAAGAGAGAGAGAGGGACTCCGGCTTCAATGATGCTTTTTCTGGTTTAAGCACTGATATTTTACAGAGAGGAAGGGAGAGGGATAGAGAGAAACATTGATGAGAGAGAGACATCGATCAGCCACCTCCTGCACGCTCCCTACTGGGGATGTGCCCGCAACCAGAATACATGCCCTTGACCGGAATCGAACCTGGGACCTTTCAGTCCGCAGGCCGACGCTCTATCCACTGAGCCAAACAGGTTTCAGCCAGAAAAGAAATACTTTACTAAGCCAGCTTCCAAAAAGCCCCCTTTCTGGAGTGAGGAGTCCAATAGGAGACTTGGAAAATGGAGGTCCAATTAAGGTGCTTTCCCTCCTGCCCACAACTTGATTCTTTTCTGGAAGGGAGTTCCTAGGGAGGCAGGAAACTCTGGAAACCATCCAAATACTTTGATGTCTGGGTTTAAAATAGTTGCGATCTTAGCTGGCTTTGCAGACTTCCCAGTGGCCCTTAAAGGACAGTTTCTACTGTGACTGATCGCTTCTGGGAGGCCCAGAATGATAGACGATCCAGAAGGGACCGATTGACTTCAAATAACCTACTTCCAGGTAGAGGTGAGAAACCAGATGTGATTGGGAAGGAGGTACAATGACAGAGAGGAAAGTTATTTATTTGTTTGCTTGCTTATTTACTGTCCATTCATCCATTCATTCATTTGTTTTTGTGAAGAACATATAAGCTTCTGTGAGAAGAAATGTCCAGTTAGGAGGCCCTTTGTAAAAAACTGAATTGATTTGAAAGGACACTGATGTATTTTATAGATCTCACAGGACAGCAAGACTAGACCCAGGAACTGGAAAGGGACCAGGCCCAGTGTGTAAAGTACTGATACAACTTAGTTATTGATACAGTAGATGTCGACCTCTTTGGTTGTTCAAACATCGTGTATTGAGTAATCCTTCTTTTCTCAACCTGTTTGAAATATCACAGTAATCATATTCTATTTTTTTTTGCATGTGTTTTGGGTTAATTTCTGATAAAATTCTATGTCATTCGTTATGCATGGTTGTCACAGGTTGAACTGTGCCCCATAGAAGAGAGGTATTAAAGTCCTAACCCCCAGGACTTCTGAATGTGACCTTGTTTACTAAGAAATAGGGTTTGACAGAGGTAATCTAATTAAAATGAGGTCATTAGCATGGGTCTTAATCCAGTATAACAGGTGTCCTTACAAAAAGGGGGAATTCAGGCACAGGCAGACACGCACAGAGGGGAGATAGCAATATGAAAAAGGAGGATTGGATGCATCTATGAGCCACAGGATGACAGAGATAGCCTGCAAACCACCAAAAAGGCAAGGAAGCATCCTTTCTAAAGGCTTCAAAGGTAGCATGGCCTCCACCTACCTTGATTTCAGACTTCTAGCCTCCAGAACTGTCAGACTGTAAGTTTCTTCCAGGTTGTGGTACCGTGTTTGTTCCTCTAGCAAACTAATACCATGCTCCAGTACCAGACTGTTTTCATCATTATAACTTTGTAATATCATCCCAGGGAGGATTTTTTAAAAAAACAAGATTTCATTTATTTTTTGTTAATCCTCACCGAGGATATTTTTCCATTTATTTTTAAAGAGAGTGGAAGGGAGATGAAGAGGAGAGACACAGAGATAGAAACATCGATGTGAGAGAGACACTAGATTGATTGCCTCCCACATGTGCCCTCATCATGGAGGTTGAGCCTGCAATTGAGTTACATGCCCTTGACTGGGAATCAAACCCAGGACCCTTCAGTCCACAGGCTGATGCTCTATCCCCTGAGCCTAATTGGCTAGGGCCAGTGAGAATATTTTTTAAGATGGGAAAGATTAGATCCAATGTCACTGATGGTTATAATCTCTAGAATATCATTAAAAATTAATTATTTAGAAAACGTATTGAAATATACTCTTGAAATGGGCACATTTTATTGCATGTTAATTATACCTCAATAAAATGGATTAAAAGGAATTGTAGAAACAAAACAGACTCAAATGCGTTACCTACCGCCATGTAGCAAGTGGGGCAGACCCCCAGTTTGCTTTTCATGCACGTTGCATGGTTTATACAAACTTTGGGCCAGAGCTCTGCATTTATTTAAAATTCTTGTGCAAGGCTCGTTGACTTGTGGGGCTGGGGTGTTACACTAATATTTAGAAATAATTTAGGCCAGCACTCATCTACTTGCCTAAAACCGTGCAAATGTATACATTCTTCTAACACATGTGCAGGCCATTCTCAAGCACAGGCTGGGTGAGGCTCTGTCATAACTTCATAGATCAGCTGGGTAGTAACAGCAGAACATAAAACATGCTGAGTTGTGACAATATAATTTCATAGATCATTTATGCATTTAAGTTTTTGTTACAGCTCTGGCTTTCTTTAGTACGCGGAATGGTTTCAATATGGCAGCGTGGGGCTCAAGCTCTGCCTTGCCTATAGGAACAGCGAAAGCTTCCTTAAAGTAATTGAAAGATTGTGTTTTGGACTCAACATTCAAAACAGAATAAACTAGGTAGTTTCGAAGTCTTTTGTGGATGTCTGACAGAACAGGAATTGAGATGTCTAATAATTACACATGTCGTTGAATGTTTCAAGATACATCTGAAGGGTGTTCTGGTTTTCCAAACCCAGGAAAATTTAAATTGGCTGAAGACCTTGCTCATCAAATCCCTCCTAAGGTAATATGTAATAATGAAGAAATGCGAACAACTGTTGTTGTTAGTTATTCATCATTAGACCCCAAATTCCTGCTCTCAGGGTCTGGATTTGTTCCACCATTCTGAGATTGGGGAGTGAGCTGTTAAAATTGTTAAATGTTCAACCTCTTGTGTAAGTTAAGTGAGCTGTAGTAGCTGTGGGTTTTGTCCCCCTAGCACATTTTCCTTTTCCCCTTTGTTCTGCTAACAGGAGCTCGCTTCCCTGTGGAACCCATTCCTCTTGGATTCGGGGGGAGGGGGATGGTGCATGGGGGGACTGATGTCATAACCTTTCTTCCCACCAAAATGGCAAGATGACCCTAACCTGGCCAATAGGAGTTCCCCGTTTTCCTTACCTGTAGCATCCTTTCCTAGAAGGGCATGTGTCATAAGACTGCCCTATCAGTACCTGCCCTGGGATTTTCTCCAGCACTTCCTGGAGATAAAAATCATTATTTTCTTCCAGGATCATGAGCTTGAGCTATAATGTAAACCTAGAGCTGCAGAGCCACCCTGCCTTCCAGCACAGGTAGGCCCTTTAAGAACAGAGTCACTTAGAGCAGAACTGAGAGGTGGAGAGAGGGGAGATGGTTACTTCCATGGCGGACCTTTTTAAAGCCCGTGACTTTTCCTTGTAAGAGCTGATAAATGCTCCCCTCTACTTTTTTGCCCCTTAATCTAAGTCATTTGCAACATAAAGATTACAAGAAGATTGTAATGCTAATTACTGGCAAATTGCTTGATTGTGAGAATCAGAAATTTCTTTCGACTGTATGGCAGCAGCAACAACAATTAGATGCTGAAGCTAATAGAGGACTGAACTGTTTTACACTATGCTGAATTCCACAGTATACGTCATTGGATCCATCAAAGGAGCCTCAATAAAACTCATTGACAGATAACGCGAAGCTAAAAGGATCCACTTCTAGGAAAAATATTATTTTGTCTTTCCATTTTCTGTCTTAGCGTTTGGAATAAAAATGTAATTTGACAAAAGTGTTCTCTTACATTTGAAAATAGCTATATTGGATGATCTTTCTCCTAACCTGGATATTTTGAGATTCAAATATCCTCGGGATTGAATGAAAAGAAAAAGAAAAAGAAGAAAAGTATCAGGGAGAAGGAAATGTTAGTCTCTCTTCCCCTCTTCTCCCCCAAACTAACTGGCCTGTGTTGGTTCTCAGCTGGGCTACGAAGCTAGGCAAGAGGTCCTTTCAGGAGAATACATGGATTCGTTGGAGCCCGATGCAGGGAGGAAATGGCCAGAATAACTTTTCACAGGCTGTAAATGATTACTGCGATTTCCCATTTATATCACTTCTTCCTCAAATTGTTCAAAGAGTTCTTCTCATCAAGAGTACTTTGGTCAAGGACAGATATGCTCATTTGTTCAGCACTAATTCTCATTCTCAATCTCTCTCTCTCTCTCTCTTTCTCTCTCTCTCTTTCTCTCTCTCTCTCTCTCTCTCTCTCTCTCTCTCTCTCTCTCTCTCTCTCTCTCCTCTTTCTCTCCATTTCTCTTTCTCAAAGAAGAAATGAACTGGTTTCATCCCATTAGCAATAGCAGAACTTTCCTGAGACCTTACTTCATTGCCTCCATTTAAACACATGTCCCCTCCATTCGCTCTCTGAGAGTTGCTTTCCCACCATAGACAGGCTGAACCACAGAGATTCAGGACAGGATTGGCATATTGAGTAGGAAATGTGGCATCTGTACACTCACCAATCCCCAAGGCTGGCATCTTACTGGGCTGAATAACAGAAGCAGTGACCATATATGGAACTCTGGCTATAAGCCAGGCACTGCCCAATCTCTCAATCTCATTTAATCCTCACAAGAACCTCAGAGGTAAGTGCAATTATTATCCATGACCTTTCCCAACTGAATTAGTCTCTCCCATACTCTTCTATAATATTCTGTAACTTTGCCTCAAAGCTCTTGCCTCAGTTTGGAATGATATATGTTCCCCTCTGGAAATGGAAGCTTAACAGTGGCAAGAACTATGTCTGTTAATTACGGATGCCCAGACCTAACCCAGTGCCTGACATTTAGAAGGAACTTAGTTAACATTTGTTGAATAATGCCGAAAGCCAATTCTAGCATATCAGCAGGGCTGAATCATCTGGAGATGGCTGAGGGCATTTCCCCAAACCTGAAAAAGATGCATTAAATGATTGCTTGCTGCCAGACAGCTAAGGCAATCTATTTTTTAAAAAATATATTTTATTGACTTTTTTTACAGAGAGGAAGGAAGAGGGATAGAGAGATAGAAACATCAATGAGAGAGAAACACTGATCAGCTGCCTTCTGCATGCCCCCCACTGGGGATGTGCCCGCAACCAAGATACATGCCCTTGATGAGACTTGAACCTGTGACCTTTCAGTCTGCAGGCCGATGCTCTATCCACTGAGCAAAACCGGTTTCGGCAGCTAAGGTAATCTTAATCTACATGTAATTGCCTTCTACAGACCAAACACCTGAACAGCTGAAGGCACTTTCTCCAAAACCTGGTAAACTGACAATGGATTGTGTATATGAAACCCTACTCTTTGATATGTTTATCTCTACCTTGCCTTAGGACAAATTGTGTTAATAAAAAGCAAGGGGTCCTGAGACAAGGAGAACTTTATTCCTTTAGCTAAATCTCATCTGGCTCCCCATGATGCCTTCTAAAATTATTTTTCCTCTCTGGACTCTTATTTAATTTATGCACAGCCCCTTCTCTAGATTTCTGAGCCCTTCTAGATGCTGGATTAAGACTACCGGCATTAGAGAAACCAAGATAGCAAGCATAGGTGAACACCTAAACTGCTGCCTCGCACAACAATTTCAAAACTACAGCTAAAAGACATAACGGACATCATCCAGAACCACAGGAAAGCTGGCTGAGTGGAAATTCTACAACTAGAAGGAAAGAGAGGGACTCACAGAGATTTGGAGCTGCAAAAAGCTGAGGTACAGAGATACGCACATAGAAAGGATGGGCGATGGAGTGCCTGGCTGGTTTCCTCTATCGGGAGGGAGATGGAAACTCCCAAATGCACTGAACCCCAGTTCTGGGCGAGACTCATACTTGGGGGAGTCTGGACTGTCATGAAAAGAGAGGAATGCACGGAAACTTAGGGGAGCAATGAAAGGTAGAGGTCTGAGCTGCGCAAGCACAAGTGTGCACACAGAGGGCTGACTGCTGATTGTGCCACTGGATTTCTCTAATGAGAAGAAGACAGAGCTTCCCAACTGCACTAAACCCCAGTTTAAAGCGAGACCCTGGAGACCCAGACTCATATGGTTCCCTGGAGTGCATGGGAACTCAGGGGAGCTGAAAAGGCAGAGGTCTGGAGGCTCTTGATTGCATGCAGAGAGGGCTGTAGCAATTACCGAGGGACACTGAGACCCAGGGACCACGTAGGGCAGGGCTGACGGGAAGCCAAGCTGTCTGCTCAGCCCAGAGACTTGCCCCATCCAAGCTGAACACAGAGGCTTTTGCAATTTTTCAAGTCTTGTATCATGAGGCTGACTCCAACACAGAAGTCTCCTGGTGTAGACACAGTTGATCCTCACAACCAATTGGCTTGGAGGTCAATTTCCCCCAGTGATACCAACAACAATCTAGACTTAACTACCACAAGGCTGTACACACAGTCCACAAGGGGTGCACCAAGAGAGTCCACCTCAGGTAACTGGGAAGGTGGAGCTACTGGGCCATATAGGACACCTAGCACAAAAAGCTACTCTACCAACTCAGGGAAGCAGCGAAAATGCGGAGACAAAGGAACAGATCACAAATGAAAGAAATGGAGGAAAATAAATGACTGGATATAGAGTTCAAAACAATGGTTATAAGGTTTTTTAAGAATTTTCTAGAAAAGATGGATACATTTAGTGAGACCCAAGATGAAATGAAAAGGGACCAACTAGAGATGAAAAAGAACAACTAGAAATTAAACATACAGTGACTGAAATAAAAAATATTATATAGAGACCTAATAGCAGACTAGAGAAATGCAAGAATCAAGTCAAAGATTTGAAATACAAAGAAGCAGAAAACATTAAACTGGTAAAGCAAAAAGAAAAAAAAATCCAAAAATTGGAAGATAGTCTAAGAAGCCTCTGGGACAACTTCAAGTGTACCAACATCAGAATTATGGGGGTGCCAGAAGAGGAAGAGAGAGCAACATACTGAAAACCTATTTGAAGAAATAATTACTGAAAACTTCCCCCACCTGGTGAAGGAAATAGACTTACAAATCCAGGAAGTGCACAGAACCCTAAACAAAAAGAATCCAAAGAGGACCACACCAAGACACATCATAATTAATATGCCAAGAGCAAAAGACAAAGAGAGAATATTAAAAGCAGCAAGAGAAAAACAATTAATTACCTACAAGGGAGCACACATATGATTGTCAGCTGATTTCTCAACAGAAACTATGCAGGCCAGATGGGAGTGGCAAGAAATATTCAAAGGGATAAATAGCAAGAACCTACAACCAAGATTACCCAGCAAAGCTATCATTCAGAATTGAAGGTCAGATAAAGAGCTTCACAGAGAAGAAAAAACTAAAGGAGTTCATCAACACCAAACCAGTATTATTTGGAATGCTGAAAGGTACCCTTTAAGAAGAGAAAGAAGAAAAAGGTAAAGATAAAAATTATGAGCAACAAATACATATCTATCAACAAGTGAATCTAAAAATCAAGTGAATTAAAAATCTGAACAGAATAAACTGGTGAATATAATAGAATCAGGGGCATAGAAAGGGAGTGGACTGACATTTCTCAGGGGGAGAGGAATGAGGGGGGTGCAGGGAGAGACTGGACAAAAATCATACACCTATGGATGAGGACAATGTGGGGGAGGGAGATAAGGAAAGAGGGTGAGGTGGGAGTCGGGTGGAAGGGAGCTATGGGGGAAAAAAGAACAATTGTAACAATATGAACAATAAAGATTTATTAAATAAAAAAAAGACTACCGGTGTTAGAGTAAATAAATAAATCCTCATTTAATTTTGTGAAATTAAGGCTCAGAGAGGCTAAGCACCTTGCTTACAATCACACAGCTCGTGACTGCTGCAGCCAGTGTTAGGACCCTTCTTCTTACCGCCGCCTCTCAGCAGGGGGTCCTGCTCCCAGGCTCTGTCTGGTGATGCCTCCTCCAGGCAGGGAAGCAATTGCGCCCAGTGTCGCTTAGCAGCAACATCTGGTTATTTGAGTGACCAGGGTGACAATCCCATACCCAGTCATGGGTCTCTGTAGGACCAGAGTGGAAAAAGTGGACTCAGCATCATTGTGAAGATGAAGTTGAGTCTCAGAATTCACCCAAGGACAGCCCCTGATATTTGACTATTGTTCTGGGAGAGAGAGTCACCTAATATATCACTCTCCCACAGAAGTACTTGTATCGTAATAGGGGAAAAGTATTTAAATCATAGGAATGTCTGCCTTGAATTGAGGTCTCTAACTTATTAGCCAATTCCCAGATCATACCCTGGTAGAGGGACTATAGCAGCAGTTCTCAACCTGTGGGTCGCGACCCCTTTGGGGGTCGAACAACCCTTTCGCCGGGGTCACCTAAGACATCCTGCATATCAGATATTTACATTATGATTCATTAACAGTAGCACAATGACAGTTATGAAGTAGCAACAAAAATAATTTTATGGTTGGGGGTCACCACAACATGAGGAACTGTGTTAAAGGGTTGTGGCATTAGAAAGGTTGAGAACCACTGTACTATAGGCTCTCTCCTAACTGATGTCCATGCAGCGGTCTTGCCAGAGGGATGGGAGCACGTGAGTACATCCACATTTCCTTTCTCCCTGAACATTGCTGACTGATGCCAAGGTGCACTAAGAGTCATGGCTATTGGGCTGTTTTACAGAACCCCGTGCTCTTCTCCAAGTCATTGTGTTCTTACCAACAGGAAATTGTGTTTGTTGCCAAACCTATTCAGCCAGTTATACTTAATGCAACTAAATTACTGAGAACATATGTTTTTAAAAGTTAAAAATTGATGAAACATGACTGCCGAGAAAGGATTGTTTTAGAAAAATTAGACTGAATGTTTCAAAAAATAAAAATGAGATGCTTCAAAATATTGCCGTCATGATAGTTGTGCAATTGAAAAACGCATCAAACATTTAGTATTTATTTACAAGCATCTTTAAGTTCTCATTCCATTTTAAAGAAACAGAAATAGGATATTTTAGATAATGCAAAAATGGTTGTGATTTATGCCAAGAAGAAAAAGTGCAACGCCAATCATCAGAGTAATGTCCAAAGAAAGACCCTTGGCCCAAACATCACAAAATTACAGTACTTTCCTTTTTTTCTATTTTTTTTTCTTGCAAAAAGAAAAGAAAAGAAAAGAAAAAGAACTGGTTGCCTGTTAATAGCAATAACAGAGTATTTCAGGATGTGTGTGTGTGTGTGTGTGTGTGTGTGATTTTTTGTTTGTTTGTTTCAATGTTGAAATACTTGAGGTATGAATGCATCATTAAAAAAGAATTCCCTGCTTTAACCATCCATCTTTTTTGATTGACAATCTCTGGAGTCATTCCGGTAATAGGATCTTATTGTATCTACAAAGCTCTATAAGAGATTTCCATATCCTCCCAAGATGGTGAATTAGCACAAGCTTCCAGCTCCACCTGTAACCTGACCCCCAATCAATTCTGAAAAAATTATAGAGAAAAGCGTGGAATATAGGAAATATATAAAAAATAAATAAAACAAAACAGTAGCATCCAACCAACCAAGCATACAACAAAGCTCTGTGAGAAAGCTCCAGGGAGCCGAAACTGGTTTGGCTCAGTGGATAGAGCGTCCGTTTGCAGACTGAAAGGTCCCAGGTTTGATTCCGGTCAAGGGCATGTATCCTGGTTGTGGGCACATCCCCAGTGGGGGGCGTGTAGGAGGCAGCTGATTGATGTCTCTCTCTCATCTATGTTTCTAACTCTCTATCCCTCTCCCTTCCTCTCTGTGAAATATCAATAAAATATATATATATATTTTTTAAAAAAGCTCCAGGGAGATGGAAAGCTGCGTTGAGCTGTAGGTTTGGGGTGGGGGAAGGGAGAGAGGGTGGGGGTGAGTGGCAGTGGAGATGGCAGTCTGGGTCAGAGGACCATGTGCTCAGATAAATTACATAAAACTGGTTCCTCCACCGCTGACCCAGGACAAGCATTGTGTGCCCCATCACTGTGGAAACAGCCACGACTATGGTGCGGGTGTAAACTAGGCAGACCAAGTCCAAAAGGGATGAAGAGTTGAGGAAACAGGCTGGTGACTGACTTTCTATGTATTTCATTTCTCCAAAACTCCCCCCAATCTTGTTTGTCTTTGAAGGCATGAAGATGAAGTTTTGGCCAAAAGAATGTCTTGGTGGGTGAGACCAAGAGGAGTGATTGCAAGCTCTCCATCCTGGGGCTTGTCTCCTTCTGTCTCCTGGAAGCATCTTGGCTGACACACTAGGGTTTGACCTTTCACCCTTTTGGAGGTAGCAGGACAGATACTTTTGAGCACTATGAGTTCACAGACCAAAATAAGAAGACACCTAGAGATTACAACTGAAGGAGTAGACTGACCTCAAAAGAAAAGATGAGAAATTGGACTAAGCATATACATGAAGCAAAGTTATTAGAACACACACAGATGTTAAAATAAACAAAGGGAGGATCCCAGCTTAGGTAAGGGACCAGAATAGAAATGAAAAAGAAGAAGAAAATCATGAAGCAGAATCCGGTGGAAAGAATAGTTTCGAAAAATACATTGGTTGAAATCATTGACTAAAATAGACGAGATAGAGTAGAATTGATACAGTTGAAAAACATGAAGTAGTGAGTTAGATAATCCATATTGGTGAACCCTACCAGTAGGAAGCACAGATAATTATAATAATTAATAATCCTATGTAGAGCCCAGCCAGTGTTGTTCAGTGGTTGAGCATTAACCTATGAATTAGGAGGTCACAGTTCGATTCCCGGTCAGGGCACATGCCCAGGTTGTGGGATTTATCCCTAGTGGGGGGTGTGCAGGAGGCAGCTGATCAATGATTCTCATCATTGATCTTTCTATCTCTCCCTCTCCATTCCTCTCTGAAATCAATAAAAATATGTATTAAAAATAATACTACCCATTTGACCCAGCAATCCTGCTCTTAGGAATATATCCTAAGAAATTAGAAACACCAATCAGAAAGGATTTATGCACTCCTATGTTCATAGCAGCACAATTTACAATAGCTACAATTTGGAAACAGCCTAGGTGACCGTCAGCAGATGAGTGGATTAGAAAACGATGGTACATCTACACAATGGAATACTATACTGCCATAAAAAGAAGGAATTCTTACCATTTGCAGCAACCTGGATGGAACTGGAGAGCCTTATGCTAAGTGAAATAAGCCAGTCAATGAAGGAGAAACACCACATGATCTCATTCATTTGTGGATAATAAAGAACATTATAAACTGATGAACAAAAGGATAGATACAGAGGCAGTAAAGCATCAAATACACTGTCAAATTACAGCAGGAAGGTTAAGGAGAGGTGGGCTAGATAAGAGATCAACCAAAGGACTTGTACGCATGCATATAAGCACAACCAATGCACACAAGACACTGGGGGATTAGGGTATGCCTGGGAGGGGGGGCAATGGGAAGACATGTATACATGTAACACATTAATAAAAAATAAAAAAAATAATACTGATATGTAAACAGTTAAAAAATATGGAGGAAGCAGTTTATTTTGGCTTTGAGATCAAGGTTGTTTTTACTAATGGGTGAAAGGAGTAGAGGGGAGGCTTTGGCGGTAGAGACTGGATTCTTCTCTGCTGACCTATGGAAAGCGACTTTCCTTCCCTGGCCAATGCCTTCTCAGATGGCTCTTGAAATGGTGTTTTTTCAATTAAGGATGTGTGGTTGAGAGGCAAGCTGTTGGAAGGGCTTTTGGCAGACGTGTGGGCACTGCGTGAACTCCTGTCCTTCCTCCCGAATTTTCGGCAGTTACCCTGTTGCGTTCTAATGAACATCCGGAAATGTTTGCCTAAGTTGTCCACTTTCTGTGATTGGGAATATTATGTTCATTAGGATCAGCACTTTTTGTCCCACCCTAGCCTCAACATCTGGACATTTTTTTTTTTCATGTGTCTGTTCTAATCTCCAGTTGATCTTGAAGTTTCTGCTTTTGATGTTCTTGTGTTGGGGGCTGTGACGGGCTTGATCCCTTTCTGTGCTAAAATTCTCCATATTCCAATGAAAATTAGAGCCGCCTTTTACTTCATGTTTACTGGGGGCCGGGGACTAAGCTAAGTGGTGTATCTGCATTATCTCACCCAGAGCTCTGCCTCCCAGGGGGTTGAGGATCACTACTGCCATTTGGTAGATGGGGTACAGAGGCTCTGATCCGTGAGGACTTCTTCAAGGTCATGCAGTTATTTAGTGCATGGGGAGAGAATTGATCTGAGGGCAGTGGTGTCCCAAAGCTGGTTCCCTTAACCACAGCACGAGGAGGCTCCCTGCTATGCCAATACCCTTTTGCTAGGACAGCATCTGGAAAGCTGAGGGCAATAGAACAGAAGCTACCTGCTGGCCTAAGCTCACCCCCACCTAGGGTTTCTGGGAGTCCTGTTTCAGCAGGTCAGTCAACATCAAGCATCGCTTCCCCCCCTGGAAGAACTCAAAACACTACTCCTTACAACCAGAACTTCAACAAATTCTACCTTTCTCCAGGAAAGTCTATATTGAGAAGGCTTGAGATGTGTCAATTGTGTGTGTGTGTGTGTGTGTGTGTGTGTGTGTGTGTGTATGAGTTCCTTGGTGTCTGTGTGTCTAGATGTGAGCGTGCATATAGGAAGCCTTTACTAGAATATCTCAGGCAGCTCTCTTGCTCTCCATCCCTGGCCCTGGCATCCTGGGTACAATTGCCCTGGTGATCCTTCCTACCTGCAATAATGCCCTGCATCCTGGGCATGTCAGCGACTCTCAGGGGATGTTGCCATTCATTCTCGGGCACAGGACACTCGCTTCTGAAGCTTCGAGGGTATTCCCTGTGTCTGTGCCCCTGCTGGGGTCTTCTAGCAGTGAGCCCACCTTTTTAGAGAGAGAGCTCGCTCTTCCAGGGGAAGGGGGGCATGGTGCTTCGGTGAGGAGCTATGGAAGCAGCTGCCACTGGTTGCTCTCCTGCTCTACTCTCTGCTCATTGGGTGTTTTTGGCATGTTGCTTAATGTCTCTGAACTTTAGCCTTTTCATCCGTGAAACGGAGATTATCATACCTACTCCATTGCTGTGAAGAGTAACTGAGATGATGGTATGTAGGGCACTGAGGCCTCTTTCTCTTTTTCCAGTTCAAACATCTTACTTTCTTTGCTCTCCTCATGCCTTGAAGTCACTGGGAATGTGCTCCAGCAGCTCAGGCTCCCTGGGGCTCACAGTTTTCACAGACCGGGCACAGGCTGGGGCTTCAGTAGAACCTAGGTGCCTTGTCTTTGGTGTTTTCCTCGTCCTTCATGGGTTTTAGGGTCTCAATCAGCATCTGAGGACTTGGTATGCTCAATGCCAGTGCTCATGCTCCTGGGGAGACTCCTGCCCCTCTCTGCTCTGCTCAGGATGACACCTTGTGGGGCACCCATCTTGTGCTGGCTACCATATTATCTTCCATTTTATTTGTTAATTCGCCCTGGACAAAGTCATGCTTGTGCTGGGAAATGGCGATTCCAGCTGAAGACACTGACAAAATAGCACTGACAAAATAGAAAGAACCATGGACCGTGAGTGTTACAAAGGCCGTAAGTGCACATCTAATTTTATGGAGGAGAAAACAGAAGTCAGGAGAAGGGAGTGCCTGTGTGTTTTCAGAAGACAAGTGCCATGTAGTCATGAAGGCTGGTCAAGTTCAAATCTCAGTTCCTTCCCATATTTGCTATGTAACCCTGAGCCAGTCACAGGATGTCTGTAAATCTCAACCTCCTCATCTGTAAAATGGGAATGATAATACCTCATTCAGTGTAAGGGTTCATTGGGAGGATTAAGTGAGATTAAGTGATTTTGTGTGTGTGTGTGTGTGTGTGTGTGTGTGTGTGTGTGTATGTGTGTGTGTGTGTGTATGGACATGTGCATGCGATGTAAGGCTTAGTCCAGATCCTGTCCTTAGGAAGTGCTCAACCAGTATCCACTCTTGCCCGCCCTCCTCCCCAATCCTCCCTCACTCTTCTTCAGCACCCTTGCTATGGTGTGCCCTCTAAAAGATCCAAGGACTCTGCCAAGAAAGCTCACTCCTTTCTCCCTACAATGCCCCACATTCTGGAATCTGGGGATTAGGGAATTGCCCCATTTTGTTTTTGAGGTTTTCATGGTCACATAAACTCTAGGGGTAACATGGTTTCTTACTTACAATCATGTCATAATAATCACAATAATAATAATTGTAGAATTGTCTATACTAATAAAAGGGTAGTATGTTAATTAGACCAGATAGACAGGACATCTTTTGGACGTCATCCTGGACATCCTTCCTGACAAAGCCAGGGGCATGGCCAGCCTGCAAACCGCCTGTGGCCCCTCACCCAAGTTGGTCCCACCCCCCAGCAGGGACCCCCATCCTGATCGGGGGCATGGCCTTACTGCAAACTGTCCAAAACGGTCCCTTGCCCAGGCCAGCCCTGCTCCCAGTGGGGATCTCCCACCCCAATCTGAGATCACCTTCAAGCAGGCCAGCCAGCCCCCACTCATGTACCAGGCCCCTATCCTATATAATAAAAGGGTAATATGCAAATTGACCCTAATGGCAGAATAACCAGAACAACCGATGGACCAGTCACTATGGGGCACACTGACCACTTCTTGGTCTCTTTCCCTGGATGGCAGGCTCCGATCGTCTGATGGCCACCCAAGGTGGGGGCAGGGTTGGCAAGCAGGCAGGAACAGCCAACCTCTCAGTTCCTTTCCCCGGCCTGTCAGGCACTGATCACCTGATGACACAAGGGAAGCCAGGAGTGGGTGGCGGCAGTGGGTGGGGCTGGCTGCAGGTAGCTGGGGAAGATGGTCCTGATTTCAGGCCAGGCTAGGCACTGTACCCATGCACAAATTTTATGTGCCAGCCTCTAGTATTTCTTATAAAGAGTGACAGTGAATGTTTATGAGGTATGTCCAGTATGCCACCGTGTATGAGTCTTCACTGCCACCAGTGGAGGTACGTTCTATTAAAAAAAAAATATTGATTTCAGAGAAGAAAAAGGGAGAGGGAGAGAGAGAAAAACAATAAAAGAGGAACATTGATTGGCCACCTCTCCATAGGGCCCCCACTGGGAATTGAGCCCACAATCCAGGTATGTGCCCTGACCCGGAATCCAACCGGCCGTGATCTCCTGGTGCATGGGATGATGCTCAACCAACTGAGCCACATTGGCTGGGCAGTGCCTTCTATTTTTAGCTCATTCTCCAGATGAGGAGACTGAGGCACTGAGAGGCTAAGTAACCTGCTCAAGGTCACTAGCTGATCTGGCAGTGTCCTGATGTGGTCCCAGAGCTGTCTTATTTTGGAGTTACAGTACTTCCCTCTCTAAACTAAAAGAAAATGCCTATTTTACTCTGTGCTGTAGCCTTATTCTCCTGTCTTTTAAAATCCATGTCAACTTTCCAAGTTTTATGGGCAATTATATAGTTTTCCAGTTGTTGGTTCTTGGGTGTGGGGCCAGTGGTTTCTCTTGCGATGAAATCAGAGACAGCTAAGGTTGACCAGTTAGCAGCAGACATTTGACAACTGGTATTCTCTGTTACATTTTCTCTCTCCATTTAACAACTTTTGTCTCAGATGGAAAAGTTTATAGTTTTTCTTTAACGACTTTTTAAAAAAAATGTGAGGGGTGGGAGGTTGTGGGTGGAAAAATAGGCAGAGCGAAGGAAAAGGTCTTTATTTTTTAGTCTGGTCTCTTTTAAAAAGCTCTTTTCGCTCCATTTTTAACATTCTGGCTTTCCAATTTTTGTCGTTAGGGGTTTTTCTCTGTCTCTGTTTATTTTGTGACTCGTGCCTGAAGGGATGTTTTCGCAAAAGGGAATTATCCACCCCACAGCTTGTCCTGACCACGTGTTGACCACTCTCTCGGTCAAGGTCTTCTTTGTTTGAGAGAGCGGAGAGTTTATTCTGGTTAATGGGGATGGCTTGTCGAAGCAGCCGTTAGATGGGGCCGGGACAGAACGAACTGCCACTAGAATAAGCAGACATTTGAGTTGTAACATCCATTAATGATGTTTTTCCTGGCACCAGAGCCACTGAAGCAGAGGGTTAGTACCCAGATTCTAATGTGGGTGACTGAGCACATCAAGATTCCTGTTGTGTTCCTCAGAACAAACAATAGGAAACTTTGTTCAAATGAGTGGTGCTCCCTCAAGGGCTACAACAAGTAATTTCCCTGGAAAACAAAGATGCTGGGACCTCCCAGAAACTGGAGTTGGACTTTTAGGGCACATCACCTCTGGCTTGCAGGCAGTGCAGGGGTTCCTTTTTCATCTCCCCACATTTCTCAAGGCTGAGTAATCTCTGAGCCTCAGTTTCCTCATCTACACAATGAGATACAGAGTGGTTAAGGGTGCAGCCTCAGAGACAGAATATTGACATTCATTCCCACCATCGCCACTTCTAAAACTACTGGCAAATCAGTTTGTGCCTCAGTTTCCTCATCGGTGAAGTGAGCATCGCCGGGCTCTGGAGTTGTTGTGAGGTTTCAGTACCTGTCACGTCTTTTCTTTCCACAGTGCCCAATGCTGAGCAGTGCCCAACTCATGCTGGTACTAGTTGTCCCTTCAGACTGGCTTTCCTTGCTCTTATGTGGCCAAATATAGCCATAACCGAGGGTAGTATTAATTTTACTAGAAAAAAGCGTAAGAGCTTATCGTTATTGAACTTTTACCATTATTATTATTATTTTTGTTGTTGTTAATTCCCACCTGAGGGTATTTTTTCCTATTGATTTTTTAGAGATAATGGAAGGGAGGGGGAGAGATAGAGAGGAACATCGATGTGAGTGAGATACATTCATAGGTTTTTTTCCCAGTGCATCTCCACTGGGGCTGGGGATCAAACCTGCAACTGAGATCCAGGCCTTTGACCAGGATCGAACCCATGACCCTTCAGTCCACAGGTCCACAGGCCAATGCTCTGAGCCACACCAGAGAGGGCTGAACTTTTAATATGTATTTTATAAATATTTTCACTTTATCCTCATGAAAATCACATTGATATAGTTACTTTTATTCTCTCCACTTTACAGATTAGGGAACTGAGTTTCAAGGAGACGAAGTAACTTGCTTAAAGTCACACAGGTAAACGGGGGCCAATCCACATGCCTAGTGGGAATACATGACTTAGTCTGTTCACACTGTTCTAACAGGATCCCACAGACTTGTTGCCTTCAACAACAGAAGTTCATTTCTCAGTTCTGGCTGCTGGATGTCAGATTTCAGGGTGCTGGTCAGGTTCTGGTGAGGACCCTCTTCCAGCTAGCCAGCTGCCAACTTGTTGTTGTGTCCTCACATGGCAGAGAGAGGTGAGGGAAATTTCTGGGGTCCCTTTTAGAAAGACACTAATCCCATTTATGAAGACTACACTTTCATGACTTAATCACCTCCTAAGGACCTCCACATATCATTATAGTGGGGCTTAGGTTTCAACATAGGAATCTTGGTGGGAGGGACACTTAAGTTCAATCTATTGCAATGACCTTCTAAGTCCAGTGCCTCTGCGTCTGATGGTGTGGTTTGCAGTTTTTAATCTTGGTTTTTTAGTTCACTAGTTCCAACTCTTGAGGAGAACTGTGATGCACTAGGCTCAGTCTATGAATTTCCTCCCTTGGGTTAGGTGTGCATTCTTGGATCAGTCAGCTTTGGCCCAGGGGTTGGGGTCATGAGCTTTCTACATGGTAGCCTGAGCCACACGGAGACTGAGAGCTCCTCCCAGAAAGGGAAGCTGGGCAACCAAACCTTTCTATTCTGCACAGCCCCATTCAACCCGGAAATTGTCTCCGAGTTCTCCCCAGAGCATTAAGGCTCTGCAGGCTTACTGCCTGCCTTTCTCCTGCCAAGCTGGGCTGTAGGCACGGGGGACCTTCACTGGCAAGCTCTGTCTCACCCAGTTCTGGAATTAATCTACCAAGCGTTGGCAGTACATTGAGTGCTCTGTGTCTGCCAGGGGTGAGGGTCTGGAAATCAGTCTGACAACCATAAAGAGCAAGTGCCTATATGTCTCCCATGCTGGTCTCCCCCGCCTCTCGCTAGATCTGTCTGGTTCTTGGAATTGTACCCCAGTATTAGTGCTATTGGTAAATCCCTTTGATGAGCCTGGCTATTAGCCTAGCATTTCCTCCCCACTCCTTGGGGCCCCACCCACTAGCTAAGGACCCACCCTAACCCAAACATGAGACTCAGAGGCACTAACTTTTTCTGCCATTACCCACCCATCAAATCAGGCCCCTTCACATATTTTTCTTTTAGCTTTCATTGTGGAAAATTTCAAATGTTCATAAAAATATAGGGACTCATACAAAAATCTTCATGTACCCATCATCCAACCTCAACAATGATCAAACCATGGTCAAACTTATTTATCTATACTTCCATATAATCTCTTCTAATATTGTTTATTGAAGCAAATGACAGATCATATTATTGCATCTGTAAATATTTTAGTGTACATCTCCAAAATATAAGAACTGTTTGCTTTTAACATAATCACAACCCTACGATCACACCTAAATATATTAACAAGGATTCCTTAATGTCATCATATAATCCAGCCAGTGTTTATATTTCCAGTTGTCTCATAAATGTCTTAAAAGTTTTTTTTTTTTATTAACAGTTTGTTTGAGTCAGCATCCAAATAAGGTCCACATATTGTGATTTGTTAGCAAAATCCCTAGATTTCTGTTCCCACATGTATTTTTTTTCCCTTTTAATTTACTTCTTAAAGAAGTTAAGTTGTTTATCCTGTAGAATTTCCCATTGGGACTTGCTGATAGGACATCCCTCTATACATTAGCATTTGACTAGAGAATCTTAATCGTTTTTTTATAGGTGGTTCTATGTTCTTCAACTAGAGGCATGAAATATCTGGTTGTCTCTTTCGGTGGGTATAGCTATGGTGCTCATGTTGAAATTAATTTATGAGAGCTTGTAAAATGGTTAAATTTGGGTTCTTTGATTCCTTCTTCATTTATTTGATAGAATGCCCTTTAAAAAAGAAACTTCACCTCATTTACCCTTTGTTCACCCAATGGTATAGTCCAGTGGTCAGCAAACTGTGGCTCTTGACCCACATGTGGCTCTTTGGCCCCTTGAATGTGGCTCTTCCACAAAATACACAAAATACCATAGCCTGGGAAAGTCTATTTTGAAGAAGTGGCATTAGAAGAAGTTTAAGTTTAAAGAATTTGGCTCTCAAAAGAAATTTCAATCGTTGTACTATTGATATTTGACTCTGTTGACTAATGAGTTTGCCGACCACCGGCCTAGTCCATATAGAAAAAGCAGAATAAATGCTGATTCTTTATTTACTAACTGTAGGAATATGGAGTTAGTTCATTAGCGTCCTCCAACATAGAACAATTGGGGTTTTTAAGAAGTTATTATTAAAACTCATAGATTTAAATATACTTGATGGGTTTTAATCCATTCCAGTTATTACATTTAGCTATGCTCAAACTTTATCCTCCTTGGCCAGTGGGGGCCTCTTCAAACTGGTTTCTGGGTCCTTTTAACAACCCCCTCCCGACTCTTGGCATATTGATAGGAGCCCAGATTGAGGCCAAGTTTTTCAGGCCATTTGTATGTTTAGCACAATGGCTGCACATAGTGAGTGTTCAACAAATGGTATATGTAAATGTTATGATTATTTAATAGAAATCTTAACCTCCCCATCCAGGGCCAGTGCTGTAACTTGGAATACCTGCCCTCCCAGCCATGATATCTAGGAGGTGGAGGTGAGAGAAAGGGCTGTTTTGATAAAATGATGTCCTTATCTTCACTCCTCTTACTAATCTCTCTCCTGGGGGTGGTGATGGGGAGGGGGGATGGGAGATGGCGTTAGCTCCTAGGTGAGACTGAGAGCAGGGGAAGTGAGCATATCTGGAACAGCCCCTTCTAAGCTCTCTCAGAGATGGGCTGCATCCACACACTGTCTGTGTATTCGCACTAGCCTCCTGCAAGAAGAAGCAGCCAGGGCAGGTGTTGTATCTGGAAGGAGTTGCCCGGAACTGGGGGAGGGTGGAACAGGAGGGGGAAGGGAAGAGGGAGGGACATAGGGAAGGCTACAGTTACACCTGAGAATGAGCATATACATTTAATCCAGGAGGGAAGGAGTAGACTCTTGCTTTTGGCTTCATATCTAATCCATAGCAGCCATAAAGCTGATAACATTGGTCCTTATTGAACTCAACTCTATGCTCCTCAAATGGCTTGTCATCCAAAAGAAAAAGGATTGTGCTAAACCAGCACCTTAGAAATGCCACCACATGCCTTCCTTTCCTCTCAGCCATTGGCTATTGGGGTCCCCTCCTTCCCTTGGTCAACCTTGCCCAGGTTTTATATAATATCATATAAAAGGCTCTGGTTAACATGCAGATGTTACCTAGAAGAAGAGCTGCCAGGTATTAAACTCAACAAGCGAATCATCCAGCACATTCCTTACACAGGTGTGGCTGAGACAAGTATTCTGTTAAGGAGCAAAGAGAGTCTTTCCATTTATAAACCTTTTCGATTCAGGAAATTGAAGACGGAGCAGCTTGTGCTGTACTTGTCAGTCAGCCAGCCCTGCAGCTGGTGACCGTGTGTGTGTGTGTGTGTGTGTGTGTGTGCGCGCGCGCGCACATGGACCCTGAAATTGTTAGTGCCACATACCTGCCATGCTGGAAGCCTCAATTCTGTTCCGATTAGGTCCATTTGAAGTAAGCTCAAGGATGATGGTTAAGGTATGTCTTAAGTCCAAAATACTATGAACTGGTACCTTATCAACAATAGAAATGTATTGCTCACAGTTTTGGAAGCTTGCAGTCCAAGATCATGGTGACAGCATGGTCAAGTTCTGATGAGGGCTCTCTTCTAGGTTGCAGACCACTGACTTCTTGTTGTGATGGAAGGAGTGAGAGAGCTCTCTGGGGCCTCTTTAATAAGGGCACTAATCCTGGGCACGAGGGCTCCATCCTCATTACCTACCCACCTCTCCAAAGACCCACCTTCTACTGCCATCACTTTGGGGATCAAGCTTCAACATCTGAATTTTTGGGGACATGATATTCAATCTCAGCAGGGTAGATATGAAAAAGACTCCAAATAATTTCACGTTGAATTAGATCGAAATATATTTCTCTCATGTAAAAATCTGAGCTCACAAAAGCATTAAGAGCCACAACTCCTTCCACTTTTTGGTTGAGAATTTTATCTTCTTTGGCCCCAGGAGATGGAATTTCTTTACATGGGACCGGTCTCAGTCTTTGGTTATCTTTTCCCAAAACTTACATTATCTTCAAGCAACAGCCATTCTATTCCATTGCTCTTATAATGACTATGGATTTTCTCTGTATTTTTCAGAAGCTTGATGTGCCACACCCTCTACCTTATCTTCTCCCAGCATCCCATTCTACTTTACTTCCGGTGGGGTTTTTACCACATGTCAACAGATTGGGCTTCTCCTACCTTGTTGGCTGGTAGGCGATCCAGCCCCATTTCCATGTTAGCATCTATTCTCTCAGACGACCCCCCTGGTGCCCTCTGGCAGGTTGGGGTCCCCAAGGAGCAGCTGCTGGGACAGTGATCAGTCTGTGGCAGGTCTCATGGGGACAGTACTCAGGATGGATGCCTCTGGTTGTAGGGGGAAAGCAGGATTGAGCAGCAAAGCAGGAGTTAGACTGAAAGTCAGGTTCAACACAGGCCTTGGCTAACCATTGGGGAAATGACAAAACTGAGATGACCTCTCACAGTTGTCTCCGGTTTGGTCAAGGAACCAAGCCAGTACTGACCACTTACCATTGTGGGCTTCTGCTGGGAAGGAGGAGTGTCCTGGTCTGAGGTGGCTTTTTTTTTTTAGGAAAAAAGGAACAATTGCTAAGAGGGCTGGCAGCTCAGGGCCCTCAGCTAGCAAAACTCCCAGCTGAGGGAATAAAAAAAAAAAAATGGCCACAATCATTTGTAGACGTGCCCATCAAGAAGTGGAGTCTGTTTTTCCTCTGCTTGGATTTGGCTTGGCCTGGTGACTAGCTTTGGCCAGTGAGAGAGTAGCATTCATGATACAAGAGAGTCTTGAAAAGTGCTTGTCCATTGAGGTTGCTGTTCTCTGGGACCTGAAGGAGCCCAGGCCAGCTCCCTGGGGAGGAGAGAGTCCTCACTCACCCAGGTGAGTCCCAGCCATGTGCATGTGGCATCCCAGCCCATCCCGTCCTGGCCAGAGAGGCGCAGATGGACCACCAACCAGCAGGCCCTCAGGATCATGGGAAATATGAAGCGTTTATTGTTTTCAGCCACGAAGTTTCAGGGGTCATTTGCTACAGAGCAAACATTTATTGATGAGTAGGCCAGCGTGAACCTGGCATTTGGTCTGAACAAATGGGGAAAATGTTTTGGGATTTGGCAAACTTCATATAGTTTTATTCCCCCTTCCCAGGTTTGTAGATGTCTAATAAAACTCCAGCCAAACCCATGTTTTTTTTCCAGAGCCTTTACAAAGCACGCTTTCAATTCCCCTCCTCTGCTCAGAAAGGGCAGTACTATAGGAGGCCTTTAACATTCCGAGTCGCTAAAGGAAATACATGCTCTCAGAGCGGCCAGTGTTACTAAACAGAAAACACAATTACTACTGTGAAAAGCAAGGACGGCTATTCCATCATAAAAGCGCTAAAGATAGCAGTGTGCTGATTGTTAGTTGAACCGGGTTTCTGGAGGAGCATTTGAGGGCCTGATGCAGTGAATTACATTGAAATGTGTTAGAATAAAAAAGTAAATAAATCAAATCTAAAGAAAATATGAATCAAGCACCCTTGCGTTGTTTACTGGAAAAATATTTTCTTAGTACATAGTTCTTGGCACTTGAAAGATGTTTGTTGAGTGAATGAATGAGTGAATACATGAATGGCAGGAATATGGACTACTATGTTTGAGAAAATCTACCCTGTTGCTCTGCTTTGAGAACTTAGGAGAATCAACATGGCATTAAAATAGGTACTGGGTTTAGTAATCTTTTTAAAAAATATATTTTGATTGATTTTAGAGAAGAAGGGAGAGGGAGAGAGAGATAGAAACATCAATAATGAGAGAGCATCATTGATCCGCTGCCTCCTATACGCCCCCCACTGGGGATTGAGCCTAAAACCCAGACATGTGCCCTGACCGGGAATTGAAACGTGACCTCCTGGTTCATAGGTTGATGCTCAAACATGAATCCATGCCGACAGGGCTGAGTTTGGTAATCTTAAAGATTTTTATTCCCGGACCCCACAGAACTCTACTCAAATTCTAGGGCCACCATCTCCATAGACATGTTGGTCCCCTCTCTATTTCTCTCTCTCTCTTTTTTCCCCCCTCTCTATTTCTCGATGCTCCCTTATGAAGACAGAGGATGGAACCACCTAGAAAGCCCGGGGAAAGAACAAGCTGGATTTTCTCCTCACCTGGCCTCTCACCAGCACTGTGTGTGTAACCTTGGGTGAGTTCCTCACTCTCTCTGTGCCTCAGTTTCTCAGACTGTATATTGAAACAGCAATACTGCTTGCAGGATTGTTGGGAGGTTAGGGATACTATATATAAAGTGCCTGGAATGTAGGCGCCAAATAGCCAGAAATGATGAAATTAACGGGGAAGTCGTAGATTTGTGGGGTAGGGAGAATACAATATGCATATTCTAAGGGACCTTGTGCAAGCCAGTGTGTCTGATTTTATTCATAATTGTCAGACGCCGGGGAAAAACCCCTCTGTGCCCATTCAACTCTGCACCTCCATTTAGAATTCTGAACTTTCTTTCTTTCCGACTAGTCCCACCTCCAAAACCCCGTGGGGACAAGTCCCATTTCTCAAGCTGCTAACTCGAATGACAGCTGCCTTTCAGTCCATCTGTTTCCCATTCCCAAATGTTGTTTTGAATATTTTCAACTACTAAGCACAAACGTCTAATTTTTTTTTTTTTTTGCACATTTCAGATGGATGCCTGCTTTTTGGGTTCTGCATTATTCTGTGGTTTCCTCCTCATCTGCCCCGCCCTTTAATTGCTCCACCAGCACTTAGCCTTCCCCGCCTGCCAAGGCCGTCTCCCCCTTTTCTTCATATTCCTGGCTCTCCCCGAGGGCCGTCCTTAAGCCAAGGAGCTCTCGCCGGCTCCGTGAAATCGAAAGTCCTCTGTTTATCCTGCTCCCGCCTCCGTGGTCATGGCAGTTATCTCACTTGGGCTCCCATTTCCTGCTCTTATTCTTGGCCCCCTGCCAGCCATCACACATTCACATGAAATCCTGCCTCTCCCCGCAGAAGGGAAAGGCTGTTTCCATTCATGGAATGCTCACCGGCCACAGAGATGCTACACCCTCGCCACAGGCGGGGTGTGTTCTCGGGTTTCCTGACATGCCCAGGGCAAGGTTGGGGTGGGGCGGGGGTGGGGAGGAAGGGGGAACCGGGGGCTCTGGTCCCAACAGTTATTTACAATAATGGCAAGCCAGGCTGGAGAACAGTGTGGCCTTTGTGGCGAAGGGAAGCCAGCAGGACTGTCCATTCTAATGGACCTGGAGGTGGGTCCCTGGGCCAGGAGAGTCTCAGTGTGTTGATCTGTGAGATGGGAAGGAGAATGCGACCCACTTCACAGCATCATGGGGAGGCTCTGAATGGACAGGGCTGCCTGAAAGAACATTGTCTCACGAATAGAAAGATGTGGACAGGAATCCCGGAAGGCTAGTCAACAACCTTAATTGCTCTAACTACTCATTGTTTAATTGAGACATTGTTAGCTGAAGCGGCCTCCACCTGTTTGTCTTTCGTATTTTTTAAAAAATATATATTTTATTGATTTTTTTTTTACAGAGAGGAAGGGAGAGGGATAGAGAGTTAGAAACATTGATGAGAGAGAGACATCGATCAGCCGCCTCTTGCACGCTCCCTACTGAGGATGTGCCCACAACCAGGATACATGCCCTTGACTGGAATCGAACCTGGGACCTTTTAGTCCTCAGGCCTACGCCCTAGCCACTGAGCCAAACCGGTTTCGCATGTCTTTTGTATTTTTGTTATTGAAATTTCCTGCCTAAAGGCTATGGGTATGTCCCAAAGTCTCAATAAAAGGGATAGCAAGGCCAGAGCAAAGGGTAGTCTTCTCACTAGAGGAAGGCTCCTGCTGGGCCCCCAAATATTCCCAAATTAATACTTTTCTAGTCTTTTTCATTTGCTTGCGGCCTCTTCCAGATCCCGAACCCTGAACCATGTGGGACTTGAAAGGGGTTTGCACAGAGGGCTTTGCCCAGGGCCTGCCTGGAGAAGTGGCATTTGCTCCGTGAGTTTTATTTTCTCCCCCTCTTGCTGGTTGCTAAACCCGTCAGGTCAGTGAGAGTCCTAGGAAGAAAGAGAAGAACCCCTCAAAGTGGTTGAAGACCGCATCACAAAAAGAATTGCGTGTAGATTTGCAAAGGTGTGGGCAGAGGAGGAGAAACTTGGGATCAGCAAGAACTCTAAGTCCTGGGCATGTACTGAAGGGCAATGGGGGATGTGCCCACCCACCCCTGGTGAGAACCGTGGCCAGGATGCAGGTCAGGGCACACTGGCACTGACAAAGGGTTTTGGGGTCTTAGCAAACTTGGCTCATTTTCTCCCCTCTTTTCCAGGATTTTTGATTTTAAATAAAACCTAGGCAAATCTGCATATCCATTTTTTAAAATTTTAATTAAGGTGGTTGAGTAGGGACTGTGGCTCAGGGAGAGGGCTGCTGTCACTACTAAAACAACAGCCCCTCAAAGAGAGAGTGGGGCTAATAGACGCTTCCCCCCTTCCTGCTGGTTATTTCTATTGGCTGAACCCAACCGGAAGCCAGAGAGTGAGGGGCTTGGGGGATGGACTCCAGAATGTTGACTTCCGGGCACAGAGAAAGGCAGATAACCGTGGAGAACAGGCTTGGAGAAGCAGAGAATCATCTTGTCACTTGTCACTTATTAGCCGGTCACTTGGTGCAAGCCTCTGAGGCTCGGTTTCCTATAAAGTGGGGTCTTACACTTACCTCCCTGTCTACCTCTGGGGCCTGTCATGAAGATCGAATGAGAGCATTCTCAGCCGCTGCTTTGCAGGGTGAACCTCTTCTTCCTCTTCATGATCTCACTCTGTCCTCCAACCACCAGGTCAGATACCAGGCAGAGGGACTTTGGATTCGGGGGGCTGTCAGTGATGATTTGGCTAAGCTCTCTCACTGTGGGATTGTGGGCAAGTGATTTAGCTCTCTGAGCCTCAGCTGCTGTCTTTCTTGGGGTCTCCCCTTTTCCCCCCACTTTCCTCTCCCCCCCAGCCACACACAAGGCAGATCCTGAGATAAGTGGTTGAGCGCACACGGTTTATATGCCAGCTGATTCCAGGAAGCACAGAGTGGGGAGTGGGCAGGGAAGGGAGGAACTGTCAGCTGTGGGTCTCACCAGCCTCCTGGAGAGGGTAGGACCCATTCCTGGGTTATACTCTGCAGGGGGAGGGGCTGGGTGTTTACCCCCAGGCTCCCAACCCTCACTGGCCGAGGGTTGCTCATAGGCGAACTCCCTGGCCCTTCCTGGCTGCCTGTATTTGGGTAGAAGAGACGAAAGCCACCAGAGAGGCTGAGGATGTCACATTGGTGCCCTCCGGTGAGCCAGAAAAAAAAATGTCCAGAGACATGGCATCTGTATTGGTTTTCAAATACAGTGGTACCTCGAGATACGAGTTTAATTCGTTCTGCAACCTTGAGGCATGAGAAACTATGAGACGCTCGAGTTGCGGTAAACTGGTGGGTCGTGTGCAACCGGCCGATCTGCTCAATTACTCGTATCTCAACTGTTGCTCGTATTTCAAAGCAAAAATCGCTCGTATCTCAAAAATCGTATGTTAGGGCACTCGTATCTCGAGGTACCACTGTATTTACAGGTTAAATGCCTGACAAGCGCCAGGCCCATGGTAGGTATTCATACATAGGAGGCATTCATGCTAGGATGGGTAAATATCCGGGTCTTGCAGACCGAGGCAAATGGGACTCCAAGAAGCGAAGGCATTTGCCCTAAATCACACGGACGGTTCTTAAGTGGCCAAGTCAGATCTGCCTCCAAGTTCAATCCCTTCCACTCTGCCTCAGCTCCCTCCTGTTAATGGACTCTACGTGCGGAGTGTTTTTGCATCGTAAAGTATGAGAAGCTCCATAAATATAAAATGTTTGTAGTCCCAGGCGTGCCAGCTCAGCTCCCACTTAAATTGACTCTGGATAGTTCTTCCCTCGGCTCCGATCCTCATAAGCTCCAATATATATATTTCCTGAGTCCCCTGGGGTTTTCCATTCTGTGCCCCAACAATCCCCGGCCTTTCATTAGGGATGCCTAGGTGTCTCCACATGGTTCAAGGGGTGCCAGAAAGTCTCCAGACAAAATAAAATGCGCCATAAAACACCAAGGGCATAAAACTCTAGACACCTTGTTCTCCATGTAATGTTTCCTTTTAAAAACAAATATTTTGAAATGCCCTCTTTACTTTCCTGCTGACACACACATAAAAACTAATAGAATGCATAACTTTAAAAAATATTGTAGTTAAAGAAACACAACATGGAATTCACCATTTTAACCATTTTTTTAAGCATACAGTTCAGGGGCCTTGCGTCCGTTCACATTGTTCTGAAGCCCTCACCAACCATCCGTCTCCAGAACTCGTTCCATCTCCCCAAACCGAAACTCTGTCCCCATTAAACAGTGATTCCCTATCCCCTCTCCACCCAGCCCCTGGAAACCTATCTTCTGTCTCTGTGAACCTGACCATGCTAGGTACCTCTTATAAGTGGGATTTTATAGTATTGATGCTTTTGTGTCTTGCTTATTTCACTCAAGGTTCATCCATGCTATAGCATGTCTCAGAATGTCCTTCCTTTAAACATTTTTTAAATTGATTTTAGAGAGAAAGGAAGAAGGAGAGAGAAATAAAAAATAGCAATGATGAGAGAGAATCATTGATCGACTGCCTCTTGCATGCCCCACACTGGGAATCAAGCCTGAATCTGGTCATATGCCCTGACCGGGAATCAAACTGTGACCTCCTGGTTCACAGGTCGACACTCAATCTCTGAGCCGTGCCAGTTGGGTAGAATGTCCTTCATTTTTAAGGCTAAATAATACTCAACTGTATGCACAGAAGGTGGTATATGTATATACCACATTTTGTTTATCTATGCATCTACCAATGGACACTCAGTTGTTTTCACCTTTTGGGTACTATAAAAAGTGCTGCTATAAACTAGGATGGAACAATAATCCATTCAAGTCCCCATTTTCCATTCTTTTGGGCATACAGCCAGAAGTGAAATTGCTGGATCATCGCTAATTCCATATTTAATTTTCTGAGGAACTTTCATACTGTTTTCCAGAGTGGCTGCACTCACCAGCATCACTGTTTTATAAAGGAGAAAAACAGGAGAGTCATTTGTAACTGAATAGTATGCAGTCTTTCAGAATGTCAGGGCCAGGCTGGACTGCACAGAGACCCAAGCGGTGATCGTGTGTCTGTTCCATAGGCCACAGGTCAAAGGGCAGGGGTGATGGGGCCCATGCTCCTATTGGAGAGCATCGACATCAGCCATTTCCCCCAAACAAGAAGCAAAGTAAACACAGTGCCCTGTGCAGTATACTTGTTACATTTCCAGAAATGTGCGCGGTTATTAAAAATGTGCAACAGATACCTGGGTATTCATTACGAAAACAAACTTATAATCGGAACACTCTGAGCAGGTGTTTGGCCGAGGAGGGGCGAGTGGTTTGTGTGCGTTTGCACACGGCATTGGCCGGAAGGTGGAGCTGGGCAGGGAGGCGAGAAACATTGCTGACCGTGGGCTCAGCCTGCCTGTGGCTCCCCAGTGGGGACACTGGTGTCTCGGAATCTGTTTCTCACAAATTCCATCCCCGCTGCACCATCCACACCCGCCCCACCCCTGCTGGCAGGAAGGGGCTGTGGTGGGGACCGCCCGCTGAAGGGATGGCCATCCATCTAGTCCAGAGGTTCTCAACCTTCCTAATGCTGCGACCCTTTAAGACAGCTCCTCATGTGGTGGTGACCCCCAACCATAAAATGATTTCCGTTGCTACTTCATAACTGTCATTTTGCTACTGTTATGAACTGTAATGTAAATATCTGATATGCAGGATGTATTTTCGTTGTTATAAATTGAACATAAGTTAAGCATAGGGATTAATCACAAAAACAATAGGTAATTATATATTGTGAAATATTTATTTCTAATTACAAATAAATGAAATTTTGTCTTGAATCGTGGTGTAGCATGGGTAACAGTCTTCATATGACAACAGTAAACTACATTGCTACTTTTTGTTACACTGAGGAATTGTGTATTGGTTCCTAAAACCATGGGAAATAGGTGTTTTCCAATAGTCTTAGGCGACCCCTGTGAAAGGATCGTTCGACCCCCAAAGGGGTCTCGACCCACAGGTTGAGAACCGCTGATCTAGTTCCACCCACCTCAGGGGCCTGAATGTGGCAAACGTAGGGGAGCCCCAGGGGAGTGTGACGCAAATATAAAGAGCTGTCTGGTGGGGCGATGCCCGCCTCCCAGCGTTTGGCTGTGTCTGCCTGGGTCACAGGCTTCTCTCTCTCGTCTAACGACATGTGCTCCTTCTGCGGTCCTCGGGGAAATGACTTTGGAGCTCTGTTAGCCACACTCCCGTCCTCTCCTCCTCTTCACAGAGCCGTGGGTGGTATTTACCGGTGCCTCCAGCGTGTGTCTTGTTGCCCAGGTGATTGTAAACCCCTCAGTAGGTAAGCTGCCCAGGGCCTGAGATAGGTGGTCACCTGTCCGGCCTCCTCCACACAGTCCTCTCATTCACACTTTGTCCCGCTTCCTTTTTCTGATTCTTTTGTCCTCCCCCAGCAAGGCCCCAAGGGAATGGGGCTTCTGGCAGGTCCCCAAGCTGGCCCTGCGCTTTCTTGCTGTTTGCTGGTCCCACATCTGCCCGGCCTTCACCCCCACCTCTGCCTGACCAAAGTCTGACTCCTCTCACCCTCTCCCTGGAATTCCAGACCCCTTACTCCATTCCTACTGTGGCATTTATAACAGCAGCATAACTAACTTCTGTCTGACTGGGTTACCTTACAAAGCACTTATCCATATATAATCTTTTCTTATTCTTACCAACTACTGAATAGCTGCCACGTATTTCATATTTACTAACAACAGATTCTTTGAAAAATATTTTTATTAATTTCAGAGATGAAGGGAGAAGGAGAGAGATAGAGATAGAGATAGAAACATCAATGATGAGAGAGAATCATGGATTAGCTGCCTCCTGCATGTCCCCGAAACCCAGTCATATGCCCAGACCAGGGATCGAACCGAAACCTCCTGGTTCATAGGTCGATGCACAACCACTGGGCCACACTGGCCTGGCAAGAACAGATTCCTTACACGCACGTTACTTTTATGGCCATAACAACCCCATGAGTGTGTTGGTGTGCCCATTATACAGATGAAGAAACTGAGGTGCACAGATGCTAGATCTCCTGCTCACGTTTATCCAGCCAGGCCTGCCTGACTTCAAAGCCTCCTTGTCTGACACAGTGTGTGGCCTGTGTGAGAACACACTCTGCTATTGGTCTTCCTTTGCAGACATGAGAACCAAGGCCGGCTGAGGGGGATTAACTTGCCCAAGATGGCAACATGCAGGACTCTGGTGCGGGCCTTCTGATTACAGATCGCAGACTGCTCCCTCTGCACAGCTTTATCCCAGGTGTTTATTATGCCACGTAGCCATCGATTTTTCACAATCAATCTCCTCCACTCAGTGCAAGTAACGGAAAGTCAGATCAGTGTCCAATTCGCCCAGGTGGATCCCCAAATTGCCCAGATTGATGCCGACTACTGGGACACCTGGTCTGTGTTACCTGGCTAGGCGAATGGAAGACAAGTTCTAGGGATGAGCAGGGGGCGGGCAGGGAGGTGAGGACATCCTGGCGGGTGACTTGCTATGCCAGGTGGACAGATCCACCTGGGATTCCACATCTGGAAACCGATCAGGTGGCACCAGCATAAGGAACTGGCTCTTGGGTAAGCAGGTTGTGGGAACAAACCCCGCTCCCTTCATAGTTTTGCAGGACCCTCTCCAGTGGGGTAGTAGGAGGTGGGCTAAGTAAGTCTCAGAGTCTGGGGCCTCCACAGACAGTGGCCACCCCCTCGTGCCAGTGGTTGATCTGGTCTTGAGTGCTCCATGGGCCTCTGTAGTACGCATGGAGAGACCCAACAATTGCATGGGTTTCTGACATTTTCTTTTCTTGATACTGTTCTTTCTGCGTACACGGGACTTCATAATAAGCAGTGCTGAGAGCTCCATTGAAGGACAAAGTGTTCTTGGATGATCAAACTGCTAATGGGGTCAGTTTGAGTCCTCTGAGAATGGGGGTGAGAGGCGCTTGAAATTTACTGGGGATAACAGCTGTGAACGATGGAGGAGGCAGGAGCAGGTGCGGGCGGAGACCCTCAGACCACATCCTGACACCTGCAAGATGAGGGCAGGAAGGAAGTAGAACTCCGACTGGAGGGCACCAATAGGAGAGCCTGTGCCCTCAGCAATGGTTTCTTTGAGTGACACAGGGGTGAAGTCAGTGCTTCGGACCTAGAAAGATCCAGCTTATTGTTGAGAGACCACAGGTAAGTAACTGGGTTTTATTTTAGGGAATTTGCTTAACGTTGGCTGACGGATTAAACGAGGGGATGTATGCAATGCCTGTCAAGGTTAAGTTGCTCAAAGATGGTTAGTTCTCTTCCCTTTTTGGAAGTCAGCAGGGCAGAACTGCAAAGAGACCACCTGGGTTCCAATTGTGTTGGACAAGGTACCTCCTCCCTCTGGGACTCGGCTTTCTCTTTGAAAAAACGAAGATGATAATAATAATGCGCAACCTCATGGGATTGTTGTGAGGATTAAATGAGACAATTCATGCAAAGTAGTCAGACCGTCACAGCTGTTAACTATTTGCCTGAATTCTAGGCAGGCGACCCTCTTAAAGGGCCATGCACGTCAGTGGCCTGCAGAGGGCAGCATCCCCGCAGTAATCTAACTACAGTACTTGGACCTTTCAAATTGATGTGACTGGGCCTTTCAAGTTTAGGACAGAAAAAGCAAGGTATACAAAGCCCAGCAGCGTTGACCTAATGACAGAAGAGATGCGACGGTACAGGAAAATGGGCAGAATTAAAAAAAATAATGTGTATTGATGGGTGGCTGCTATGAAATGAAATGAGGGAAACCACCATATTTTCTGGCGTATAAGATGACTTTTTAACCCCGGAAAATCTTCTCAAAAGTTGGGGGTCGTCTTATATGCTGGGTGTCGTCTTATAGGGCGAGTGTATCCCAAACTCTAGATTTTAACTGGAAAAGTTGGGGGTCGTTTTATACGCCGGAAAATACGGGTACCAAGAATTGGCAGTTGAAAGCCTACACACACAACTTAAGGTGAGCATGCAAAGCAAAAGCTTCTTATTGAAAACCACGCACCTGCTCTCACGGGGCACGTCTTGGGGACCTCCAGAGTCTGGCGACCCGGGCCCTCGCTTATTTGTACAATTGGTGCCAGAAATCAAGGCACTCTGAAAACACGTGATATGCAACTTAAAGATCAACAACCCAGCGTTGACTGAGTTGAGAGTGGGGCCGCTTTGGATTCGCAGGCCACCTGGTGTCTAATGACAGCTCAGTTCCTAACTAGCTGGGTGACTTTCAGGGACATCTCTCTGTGGGATGCAGACAATCTTTTAACCAGGAGCATAGGACCAGGGTGAGGATTATTATTATTCCATACCCCAGGCCATACCCACCCCAAAGTCCTTTTTGATTTGCCCGGGGCTGTCCTGCAGGGGATCTTGGATAAAGGAGGGGATCCCCCCGCCCCTCTCCCCTCCCCCCCCCGCCCGCTCCCCCCAGTGAGCCTGTCACTCTCTTTGTTCCTGGTGACTATTTGTAACCTCTGCGATCTGGCCTCTTGGGACATCATTAACGACCGTCAAAGGTAGAAATTTCAGCTGCTATTTGCCATAGAGCCTTGCTTCATGTACAAAAATAATACAGTTTTGTTTTCACCTAAATGCTTGAACCCTTGCCTTATTCTATACATGGCATTCTGCGCTTTGCCCTGGTCACTAACCCCATGCCTGAGATAATTTCCCGCGCCACATGTAAAGACTGCCTGGGGTCTCTGTGGTGGTCTGATGTAATCCATTGTATGGATGTGCCATAATTCAATAGAAATCTAGGGTTGGTGGGCATGTAGAGTCTTTCCAGTTACCCCCTTTCAAGAGCACCAGTGCGAGGTCGTCCATATATGCCAGTCTTTCAGTAGGATGGGTGCCTCAGAATGGAATTGCCAGGTTGCAGGAAGTGAGCATTTGAAATTTTGACAGATACCTGATTTGCTTCCAAAGACTATGCCTATTTATATTTTTGTCTCTTTCTATCACACTGTTGGTTGTAATCTAAAGGTGATAGGTAGGTTCTATGATGAACGACAGAGGCAGTATAGCCTAGTGGTCAAGAGCCAGATATTGCATTAAAATCTTAATTCTACTCCTCACAATTTATGTGAATTTGGGCAACTCACGCTCTTGTGATTTGGTTTTCTCATGGGTCAAGTGGGAATATGAATGGCACCTAATTCACAGGTGGCTGTGATAACAAATTAGTTTATGTGTACAGGTGCCTGGTTAGCAGCAAGCCCTAGTCCGTCATTTTGTGGCTTCATTAACCAGCTTCTCTGAACTGTAAGAGCATGGGGTGTTGACTGGTGAACTCAATGTGTGAGAAATCCCAAGATTCATGTGGTCCATCAAACCAGAGAATAAATTTCCCTAATGAATTTTGTTGAAAAAAGTGAAGTACTTCCATTGATAAGTACATAAGAATATTTTTATTTTATTTTTTAAAATTGTTTTTTAAAAATATATTTTATTGATTTTTTTTTTTTTTTACAGAGAGGAAGGGAGAGGAATAGAGAGTTAGAAACATTGATGAGACAGATACATTGATCAGCCGCCTTCTACACGCCCCTTACTGGGGATGTGCCTGCAACTAAGGTACATGCCCTTGACCAGAATCGAATCTGGGACTCTTGAGTCTGAAGGCCGACACTCTATCCACTGAGCCAAACCAGTTAGGGCCATAAGACCATTTTTATATGTAAATAAATAGATATGTTACAGAGAAGAATGTAAAATTAACATGAACTTGAGAACATGAAACTTTAACAGTTGACTACCTATTGAGGGCTATGTTTGATGAGATACATCAACCCCCAAGGAGAGTGGGCTCATTCTGGATTATTTTGATGGGAAAAGGTTGAATAAGTAGAGTAATTCCCGGTGGTTTGCCTTCTGAAACCGAGGTTCTCCACAGGCCTAGATTTACTTCCCATGGTTTCCTAGCACGAATGACTATTCCAAGCAAGGAACTGTAAATTATTCTGATAGTCAACATCAGGGTTTTAGCCAATCAATAAGAGTGATTTCTAATTAGTGCCCTAAAAATAGCTGGAGTTTAAAATAGTCAGTCAGGTAATTAGAGTCACTCATGATCTTCTGTCTTGCTGAGCTGCCAGGAGGGACAGGACAGCCAGAAAAATCTTAGATCTTCAGAATCTTGAAACTTGTACCTCATTTACAATGTCCTTCACTCTTTGTCTTTCCTTCGCTCCCATCTTTCCGTTGTGTCTTTATTTTTTTTCATATTGCAGTAGTTAAAATCCAGTTTCTCGTTCCATCCTTCCTCTAGCAGCTCCCTTTAGTAAGGTGAAGAAGTGACTTCAGATTTTGGCTTGGTTACTTAATAAATACACGAACTTTGGCAAGTTAGCTAATCTCTCAGAGCCTCATTTACCTCAGCGAGGAGATGGGGATCATTTCTGTATCAGGTAAGAATCCTGTTGCAAACGCTAGAAAACTAATTCCAAACAGACTCACTGGCTCACAGAAGGGGTAAGGCTATGAGTTTCCACTTTTGGCAGATAGATATATTTTTTTTCACTTTAGGCATATTTTGATTCATGACTCAAAGGCTGTCTGAGGAGCCAATTTCTTCCTATTCTTCAGGTGTGACTCTATTCTCAGACTTTAAATGACAGCAAGATGGTTGTAGGAGTTCCATTCTCTCAGGCTTCAATCCCAAAGGAAGCTAATTTGCCTCTGTCCCAGCATTTCCAGCAAAAGTCTCACTGCGTCTCACTGAAGCTGATTGGGTCTTGCTCCTCCTCCTGGACCAATCACTATGGCTAAGGGAATGGGAGGGGTTGGTTGACTTAGGCTAGGTCATGTGACCCACACCTGTACTGGGAGGGAACTCTTCTGGATGCCTCAGACCAGTGGTCGGCAAACTGCGGCTCTGGAGCGCTATTTGTCACTCTGTTAACTAGTGAGTTTGCCGACCACTGACCTAGACTCTCTATTCCAATAATTACAGGCTGTTGTTGTTCCTTGTGATTAAGCCCCTAACCCAGTGGTCGGCAAACTCACTAGTCAACAGAGACGCGTTTTACCAACCACTGCCTTAGACCAGGAGTGAGAGGTGATAATCTCAAATCAAAACTGTTGGATGTTGCCGAAACCGGTTTGGCTCAGTGGATAGAGCGTCGGTCTATGGACTGAAAGGTCCCAGGTTCCATTCCGGTCAAGGGCATGTACCTTGGTTCCAGTGGGGGGTGTACAAGAGGCAGCTGATTGATGTCTCTATCTCATCGATGTTTTTAAATCTGTATCCCTCTCCCTTCCTCTCTGTAAAAAAATCAATAAAATATATTAAAAAACACACACAAAAAACAAAACTGTTGGATGTTGCTAGAAAAAGAGATATTAGATGTTGGGAAACAAAAGATAAATGCTTGTTGTCATATCACTTCTCCAGTACGTTTGTGGTAAAATCATAATGGAAACAACTGCCTGTCAAAGTGACACGTGTTGGACAGTTTATGTCAGTTTCCTGCCAATGCCTCCTCTCTGCAGTACTTTGGCTGTTGCTGCTTCCTTGTTATACTTTATTTTTAGGAGTATAATTTCCCAATCTATGTTTATATTTCCAGTTTGCAATAATTTCCCAATTTATGTTTATACCTCCAGTCCCAACCTTTCTTATAGTTTTAGTCCCAGGGCTGCTCCAACTGACTGACTGACTCTCTCTCTCTCTCTCTCTCTCTCTCTATATATATATATATATATATATATATATATATATATATATTTTTTTTTTTAATTGATTTTTCACAGAGAGGAAGGAGAGGGATAGAGAGTTAGAAATATCAATGAGAGAAACATCCATCAACTGCCTCCTGCACGCTCCCTACTGGGGATGTGCCTGCAACCAAGGTACATGCCCTTGACTGGAATTGAACCTGGGACCCTTGAGTCCACAGGCTGATGCTCCATCCACTGAGCCAAACCAGTTTCAGCTCCAACTGGCTTTTGATCATTTTACTTAATTCTCTCACAGCAACTTCCAGTTCAACACATTAAAACCCCAATCCCTCAGCCATGGACAGTGTGGCTCAGTTGGTTGGAGTGTCATCCAGTGGTACACTGGAAGGTTGAGGGTTCCATTTCCAGTCAGGACACATACCTAAGTTGTGGGTTCCATCCCCTGTCCTGGCGAGTATGGGAGGCAATTCATTGATGTACCGCTCTCACATCGATGTTTCTCTCTCTTCCTCCCTCCCTCTCTCTTCCTCCCTTTCTGAGAGAAAACAAAACAAAAACTACCCTAAACAACAACAACCATCCCAACTCATCCTCTGCACCCTTAATTCAGATCCCCATTGCGATTCCCTCACTTCTGCCCTTGGGTTTCATCCTTCCAGCAGGCACCAAATTGCTTTGGTTTGCATTCATTTCCATTCTTACTTGATGCCTCGGTCATTGAAATGACCTCTCTGTGCAGGCTCACCCTGCTTGTGCATCCTGGGTCACCGAGGATGAGGCTCGGTGTCCCACTGTCTGGGTGTCATAGCTTGGCTACGAGTCTTTATAAGCTGCATGAACTTGAGAAAAGAACAACCTTTCTAAGCCTCAGTTTCGCCAGCTGTAAAATCTATTTTGCCTTTTTCCAGTGTCCCTTTACCATTTAAATCACATGTCCCTTTCATAAAGGATCCAGCCTTTAGAGCAGTGCATGGGAAGTCAGGTTTGTGACCTGACTACCCAGTTCAGTCTCTCTTATCTCATTTTATTCTACTTTGTGATTCACTTCTCTTTCTCTCTCTCTCTTTTTCAGAAGCAGATATTTTTTTATTTAGAGAGTGTTGGCCGACCCTATAGAAATGCTCCATTCACACCTGTGGAATATCATGTTGCCTGACATTCCGTTCTGGAGCACTTCTAATCCGCTCTGGCTCTGGGATATGTAATTATAACCACCTTTCTCAGCTCCGGCTGCTCAGTCCCACTACTGGATTGCTTGTCTGCTTCCCCCTCACCTTCCAGTGACCCCGAAAACCGTTGTTACCTGGGAGGTACAGTTCTCCAGGCAGAGGTGAATGCACTCAATGTAATCGCAGGCTCAGCTATGGGAGCTGATGGCTGTGTGGTGAGTTTCCCTGTGGGGCTGAACTTCACCATGAGTGGCTAAGCCACGCTACGTGCTGTGAGGCGGAGAGGCAGGGAACATACCTGGGTGTGCATGCATCACATGATAGTCACTAGCCCTAGCCACCTGTGGTGATTTATTTATTTTTTTAAAAGGTTTTTATTTATTTAATTTATTTTTAAAAATATATTTTATTGATTTTTCACAGAGAGGAAGGGAGAGGGATAGAGAGTTAGAAACATCCATGAGATAGAGACATGGATCAGCTGCCTCCTGCACGCCCCCTACTGGGGATGTGCCCGCAACCAAGGAATTGAACCTGGGACCCTTCAGTCCGCAGGTGGACACTCTATCCACTGAGCCAAACCGGTTTCTGCCACCGGTGGTGATTTAACTACAATTTCTCTTCCTTAGTTATACTAGCCATGTTTCAAGTTCTCAGTGGTCACTGTGGCTGCTGGTTTCCATTTTGGACAGTATGCCATTAGCTACTGAACAGCTCAATAACCCCAGGAAATTGTGGTGAACAGTGCGGCTCTAGAGTGTGGCGGTGGGAGTGGGCATGCTGGGACTTCTCCCAAGGCTGTCTGGGGACAGTAGAGCCCCCTTGGCCTATATCAGTGGTCGGCAAACTGCGGCTTGAGAGCCACATGCGGCTCTTTGGCCCCTTGAGTGTGGCTCTTCCACAAAATACCACGGCCTGGGCGAGTGATTTTGAAGAATTGGCATTAGAGGAAGTTTAAGTTTAAAAAATTTGGCTCTCAAAAGAAATTTCATTTGTTGTACTGTAGATATTTGGCTCTGTTGACTAATGAGTTTGCAAGCCACTAGCCTATATGGTGTGGGCTGGGGAAACTGGCTTGGTTTCAGAGGAGGCCTTGGACTTGGCAGTGCATAGCATCAAGGAATGGACAAGTCTGGCTATCATGGCTCAATGGTTGAACTCATAGGTTACCAGTTTAATTCCTGGTCAGAGCATATGACCAGGTTTTAGACTTGATCCCAGTAGGGGCCATGCAGGAGACAGCCAATCCATATTTCTCTCTCATCCATGTTTTTCTCACTCTTCCTTCCTCTTTCTCTCTCAAAACCTGACTGGCATCGAATCCTGGTTCATAGGTCGATACTCAACCACTGAGCCACAATGGCTGGGCCAAGCAAATCTTGAGAGGCTCAAGGCAGATGGGAGTCCCTGGGATACAGCCTGTAATGAGTGAGCACTTTACATATATTATTTAATTCGACCTTGGGGGAGTTAATATTACATTCATCTCATAGATGAGGAAGCTGGGCCTCAGAGAAGGGTAAGCACTCTGTACTGCTCTGTGTGGTTTCAGAGTCACGCAGAGGGACCCAAGTTCTGGGGAGCAGCAGTTTGAGCTGGTGGCCAGAAGCTGGCCAGAATCACGCAGTGTGGCTCAGGAGCTGCAGTCAGCTCTCTAACTCTCAATGTAGGACAGAGAAGAGGAGAGGGCAAGTTAGGGGCAGGACAAGGGGACAGACCTAATTTTGGAGATAATGTTGATGCCTTGAGGTGCGTGTACATGCTGTCGGGGTACATTCTGCAGATCGGAGAACAAGACTGCGAGTTCTCTGAGGGTGGAACCATTGTGCAGGGTGGCATGGGCATGGCTCTGTGGGGTCACACAGGCCTTCTCTGAATCCTACTTCTGTCATTTATGCCTTTGCCACAGCTGAGGTCACCTCTCTGAGTTTCAGCTTGCTCATCTGTAAAATAAATATAAGATGACATTTATTACCATCATTATCTTCGTAGCTATGAGTACCATACTTAACATAAGTAGATCCTCAATAAAAATGGAATAGAATTGAATCCAGTTGTGAGGGCTGGAGAATGTAAAGGCTGAAACAAGGGTCTACATATTTGCTCTAGGGCAGTGGTTGGAAAACAGCGGCTCTCGAGCCACATGCGGCTCTTTGGCCCCTTGAGTGTGGCTCTCCCACAAAATACCTCAGCCTGGGCGAGTCTATTTTGAAGAAGTGGCGTTAGAAGAGGTTTAAGTTTAAAAAATTTGGCTCTCAAGAGGAATGTCAATCGTTGTACTGTTGATATTTGGCTCTGTTGACTAATGAGTTTGCCGACCACTGCTCTAGGGCAAATATTTGGCTGTGGTCTCTTGACAGAGCCTTCTAGTGGCCAGTCTTGTCTGGTTGTGCTCTCTGTCTGGGGCACATGGGATAACTGCTTCCTAACTGCTTTGCCCTCGCGTGGGCCATGCATGGGTTCTAACCAATGTAATGAGAATGGCAGTGATGTGTGTCAATTCTTGGCCAAAACATTTAAGAGCCAATGCACCCTGTCAGTAAGTGACAGCTGTTATTATACTACTAAGTGGGGGGAAATGTTCAGAGGGCATTCCTTGCTGATGGGATGACTTAAGGAAAGATGTGGAAGTGACAGTAGGTTATCTGTTGACTATTGAGAAAATGGAGAGAGTCCTGGCTAGTATTGGCTGGCACATTGTTGGGTCTTGGGTTTGATTTCTGGTCAAGGGCATATATATGGGTTGCAAGTTTGATCCCTGGCCCCAGATGGGGTGTGTGCAAGAGTCAAACAATTGATGTGTCTCTCTCATCCTCTCTTTCTCTCTTTCTTTGTCTCTCTCTCTCCTCTCCTCTATCTCACCCTTTCTAAAAAAAAATCAATGGAAAAAATATCCTCTGGTGAGGATTAACAGAAAAAATAAAGGAAAGAAAATGGGGAGAGATTAAGTTAAATAGAGGAGTGAACAAAGTAAGAAGGACTGGGAGTTGAAAGGATCTAGAACCAGTGAACCTGGCTATAGTACTACCTCTATCCCTGGTAGCCGTGACTTTGGACAATTTATTATCTCTTCAAGCATAAGTTTCCTCATCTGGAATGTGCGTGGTACATGTGACAACCTACATGATTATCGTGACTAGTAAGATGTCAAAATTGCTTTATAAGTTGAATAATGCAAAAACAAACAATCTAACCCCTCTCCATTACACTCAATAACACTGTAGAAGAGGAGTATGAGTTTTGTCTTAAATTAGGTCCATTTTTTTCTATTCATTCATCCATCTGTTCATCTATGTTATTGAGTACTCCCTACACCTCAAGCACTGCAGGCAATGGTGTGTGTGTGTGTGTGTGTGTGTGTGTGTGTGTGTGTACTAGCATTTTAAGAAATTATGGCCTTGAGATATATTAAATGATTTGAGACCAAAAGCAGTTCATTGGGAGAAATTTGCAGTAGTTTAGGTGTGAGATGATGAGACTAAAATGGGTAGGTGGGAGAGGAGGTTGGAATGGAAAAGAGTTTGATAAGTATTAGTGATGTTACAGAAGCAAAACCCAATAGGATCTCCAAATGGACCTTTTGTTCTTGTGTCTCTGGAATAGTCTGGGGAAGTGAGGTATGGTAGGGTTGGCTGATCCTTGATACTCTAGCCCTCACAGTGAAGTCCATGGCGATCCTGGGCACCCACGTGAAGTGTTAGGGGGAAATCTTTACACCAGTGTCAGTTGTAGTCTAGATTCTTTCATTCTTGTTGGGATCTCACCTCATCCCCAAACACCACATACACACAAACACGCCCTCCCATGGACCAACGTGAATCCCCAACAATAATACAGTCAAAACTCTTGATCGCCAAGCATTTCTTTCATGACAGCATTCCTGTTCACCTTTCCCAAATTGCTTCCAAGCCATATGCCCTCCAGCCTACGTGGAATATGAGCTGTGACTATTTCTGGGCTTCACAAAAACTCAGGAAGTCTTGGAATTACCATTAACAAGGGCCCAGTTATATGTTGGGGTGGTCATTTCCTTCCCCACGTCTCCCCTTCTTTTTCTGGAAAAGGCAGCTGATTGAATTCATTTCTCCAGCTACACAATTTTGTCTACTTGCCTTTATTTTCCCCACGCAGATCTGAATGTCCAGAATCCCAGTATGTACTGCCGAAACTGGTTTGGCTCAGTGGATGGAGCATCAGCCTGTGGACTCAAGGGTCCCAGGTTCGATTCCGGTCAGGGACATGTACCTTGGTTGCGGGCACATCCCCAGTGGGGGCGTGCAGGAGGTGGCTAATCGATGTCTCTCTCTCTCATTGATGTTTCCAGCTTTCTATCCCTCTCCCTTCCTCTCTGTGAAAGATCAATAATATATATATATATATATATATTAAAAAAAAAAAGAATCCCAGTACTAGTCTTATTAGAAACCCAGGCGTTTGGGACTGATGTTTAACCATGTACTTGATGAAATTTCCACTCCCCAAGTATATTAAAACAGGTACTTAACCGGCTTTAAAAGAGTTCATCTAAGTCTTAAACAGCAGGAACACTAACATTACTTTATACACAGTATTATCTCATTTGATCTTTACAGCAGTCCCAGGAGGTAACCTGACTTTGTACTTTTATTGCCTTTTTAGACATGAAGACCCCGATGTTCAGAGACATGGACTCCTAAGCTCTCTCAGCTAGTAAATGATTATTTAATTGCAAATCACTGATCAAACACTTTTGCCACTAACCTCAGAACATTCTCTGTTTGGCCTAGAGCAAAAGAGCTCCCATTTCTTCGGAAAGCAAACAGAAATGATTTCGCAAACGTGCTGAGGGAAGATGAAAAAGTGTAAAAAGGGTTGGAATTTGGTTTGTGTTTTCCACTCCCTAAGACCCCCCACTGTTCAAATTGTAAGTGAGAGAGAGAGAGAGAGAGAGAGAGAGAGAGAGAGAGAGAGAGAGAGAGAGAGAGAGAGTTGGTTCATTTAACTGGCTGATCTGTGCACTATTGAAATTTTCGCTTAAAAAGGAAATCTGATCTCCGTCTAAGTGGCACTAATGTGTGGGCTGAGAGCTGCTACTGTAAATTCAGCAGGGGATTCATTAATGCTCTGAACCTCCTGGAGCCCTGGATGGGTGACCCCTGAAATAAAAGCAGAACCAAGAAAGATAAGACTTCACGCATGATCTGCAGGATTCTTTCTGGTGATCATCAAGATATCTTAAGTCAAGAGGACTTAGGGCCAGAAAGCCAGGAGTTGCGTGGGGAGGGGAGACCACCCAAAGATTCAATGATACCGCCCAAAAGGTTCTTGGCTTTTGAAATTCTTTGGCAAATCTTCCATTCCCCCCCACCATTTTCTCTGCTGGGGAGGGTTTCTGCATGGTTTCCTTTGCTGGGAAAATAGGCTGCTGCTTTAGAAATCACTGTGATGCAGTCAATAAATAAGGCTGATGAACGAACTGCTGATGGGGAGCCGAGGCCGGAAAATACCAGTCAAAATCCTGCTGGGAACCCCAGTTGTTTGGGGTGTCAGACAGCTTTGTAAGATTCTGACTTTAACATGGGTATAGGGTTGGGGGAGAGGGGGTCGTGGCTCTGCTAGGCTGGCCAATTGGGAGCTTCCGCTTATGATACCAGGATAGAACGATTTTATTCCTCCTAAACTACTGTAATGTGTTTGAGTCATCATAACCAAGTACCACAGGCTTAAAAACAGACATTTATTTTCTCACCGTTTTGGAGAATGGAAGTCCAAGATCAAGGTGCCAGCAGGATTAATGTCTGGTGAGCTCTCCTGGCTGGCAGGTGGCCACCTTCTCTGTGTCCTCACATGGCCTCTTTTTGGTACAAATAGAGACAGAGAGTGGTCTCTGGCTCCTTCCTCTTTTTTTTATAAGGACAGTCCAATAGGATTAGGAGCTCACGCTTATGACTTCATTTACCCTTAATTGTCTCTCTGAAGGCCTTATATCCTACTACAGTCACATTGGGGTTTTAGGGCTCCCAAATATGAAATTTTTTTTTAGGGGGGACACAATTCAGTCCATAATAACTACAACATAATATACTTCTTTAAAGCATTAAACAATATTGAACTGTAACAAGAAAATGTAAACACATCCAATTGCTGCTTGTTCAGCCAGTTGACCAGTTGGTGTGTGTGTCTTCACAGTTTTCCTTTCTTCATACAAACACATGGCACATTTAAAATAAATTAAAAAAAAATCTTCATCCGCAGATAGATTTTTAAAATTGATTTGAGAGAGAGAAAGAGAGAGAGAGAGAGAGAGAGAGAGAGAGAAAGAGAAACATCAATTTGAGAGAGAAACATCAATCAATTGCCTCCCATATGTGCCCCTGACTGGGAATTGAACCCACCACCCTTCAGTGCAGGGGATGACGCTCCAACCAACTGAGCCAAACCGGCCAGGGTGCATTATGTTTTTATTGAGTGAAGTTATGTTGTGTATATTCCTCTGCAAGCTGCTTTCTAGTTGACTAGCATTAAGCTGCTTTAAAATTTCTTATTGGATTTCTCATTGGTGTCTACGACTGCAGAGCAAGTGTTCTTAACTTTTAGGTTGTGAACACCTAAAAGTCTATAGATAGAAGTCACGTGGTCCATTAACTTAGTTAGGGAAAAGTTGTCTTATCACTCACCTTATAACTGAAATTTAGTACATCTTTTAATTAAGAATATAGATAGGAAACCATAGTTGTGTTAGCAAGATCCTCAGATATTGTCATGTTACATTACAGTTTTGCAGATATCTCAAAATATGCTATATGCTTTATATTATAATAGTGATCAGATCTGTTATTGGAACAATTATCTAATGTGTTACTAAAAACATACCTATATTGTACTATATATGTGCTATATTGCAAATTTGTTTTTATAAATGTTTTTGAGACTATTTTGGTATAATTGGTTTTAAAACTTATTCTAGCCCTGGCCAGTTTGGCTCAGTGGATAGAGCTTTGGCCTGTAGATTGAAGGATTGCAGGTTTGATTCCAGTCAAGGGCATGTACCTAGGTTGCAGGCTCGGTCCCGGCTCCTGGTTGGGGTGCATGTGTCTTTTGATGTGTCTTTCTCACATCAATGTCTCTCTCTCTCCCCCCTTTTTTTCTCTCTCCTCCCTTCTTCCACTCTTTCTAATACATATATACTAGAGGCCCATTGCAGGAAGATTCCTGCAGGAATAGGCCTTCCTTGGGCCAATTCCTGAAAGAATCCTTCCCTTCTCTGCTTCACTCCCTTCTGCATGCTTTGCTCTTTTCTGCAGTGCTTGGCTTCCTTCTACGTTGTCTTTGCTCTGTAAATTAATGGCCATCTTTGTTGGGTTAATTTGCCTACTTGCTCCTGATTGGCTGGTGGGCATAGGGGAGGGATGGTCAATTTGCATGTTTTTCTTTTATTAGTGTGAGGATTAAAAAAACTGTTCTATATATTTCCCCCTAAGCATTTAAAAACTGACTTTGAGAAAGCACTCATAGACCTCACCAGGCTATGACAAACCTGTACTATAGAAGCAAGCCTTACATTTCCTCGGTGGAAATATGATCGTCTCTCCATCCTTGTAATTTTTGTTGTCCACCAATAAGAGGACATTCATAAGGAAGAAGAAGGGGGAAGGCTTTGAAATAAGCCCTTTCCTCAAGCTGGCTCTGGAGACTGAGAAGTTCAGTTTAAACAAACACCAAACTTTCAATAGTCCACATTTCTCAATTGGCATAAAGAAGTGTCCTGATAAAATAAACTAGCATTTCTTATATTTGATGCTTATAGTTATGAGAAATGAAAATGTGTGTTGATTTATTCCAAAAATTTAATTTCAACAGTAATTATACTTTGTAATATGTCAGCTAAAAGATTCATTTCCAAAGTCTTTAGGACTGATATTAAATTGAGTTAATTAATGGGTTTTCATTGATATTGTGAAGGGGTTCAGAACAGGCATCCCTAAGATGTGCCACACTAGCATGTGAGTTATTTTGAGCTGAAGGCAATTGAGACCCTGGGACTTACATGAAACTTTTACTTTTTTCTTAAAGAACTTAAATTTGGGGCCTTACACATACTAAGAATTATCATTGAAAATAACTTTTTATGTACTATCTACAGGGCAGGAAAACCTTGTAATTACTGAACATTGTTCTTATTGTCAGGTGAATGTCCTTCCTTTCCTCTGAAGCTTCAAGGCATCTTACCTCATCCTTAGCTCAGAGTTCCATCTATACCTATGTTAACTTTTTGTCTCAGACCCTGCCTTCTATGTGGGATTGCCATACATAAATTTGGTTATTTTCTTTTGTTAATCTGTTTCATGTTGATTTAATGACTGGACTGGATGAAAGAACCTAGAAGGGTTGAGAAAAATTTCTTTCTCCCCCACAATTGATGCTGTGAGCAGGATACATCACTGGCTGGACACTGCTCAACCCGAAGCTGCTGCAATAGGAAGATTCTAGGACCTCTAACATAGGCCTTCAAAAAAGAGTAAGAATTCTTTCCAGGTCAGACTCCTGGGCCAATATGTAGTTTGGACTCGCATGGGAGGATGTGATATTGTAAAAAGCTTTATTTCTGTGGAATTAAACTCTGACTTTTCAAGGTTTCATTTCCCTCAGTCTTACCCAGGAAGAAGTCCCATTTTGCCTTTAGCAGGGCTAAATCAGAGCCAGTGTGAGAGTTTTCTTTCTGTGTCTGCACAGTCCATACATTAGGCTAGCTTAATTTGGGTTTTACCTCTGCAGCCCATCAATCCATTGCATGTGGGTCCACAGGTCCACAGGGCTAAGGAGGAGACACAAGTGAATGCAAGGAGGCCAGGGGGGAGCCAAGAGCCACAAGAGAGAGAATTCCTTGGTTTCAGGGATTATGTATTCCCAGATTTTCACAAATCTGCAGTGGTTCCACCCATTCTGGCCAATTATTGCTGTCCCCAGGTTTGACTGACAGGCAAGTACCTTCCCTATGTCACTCCAACTTCACTAGCATGTGTTATCTTTGCTTTTTTTATTTTTAATTTTTATTGTGTTATATGTATACATATCTCCCCATTGGAACCCCCCCCCCCGTCCCAGGTATACCCCAACCCCCCAGTGTCTGTGTCCATTGGTTATGCTTATATGCATGCATACAAGTCCTTTGGTTGATCTCTTATCTACCCCACTTCTCCTTAACCTTCCTGCTGTAATTTGACAGTCTGTATCTTTGCGTTTTTGGATCCCTTCCCCCAGTGTTATTCAGGGAATGGGCTTATGTACCCAGAGAAGTGTGAAATTGCAGCTTCCTGGTGAAGCTGCCCAAATTACATGCCTATAATATTTGGCTTTCCCTTTGCTCCTTTCCTATCCTATCTAATACAAGAGTAATATGCAAATTGACCATCACTCCAACACCCAAGATGGCCACCCCCATGTGGTCAAAGATGGCTGCCCCATGTGGACACAAGGTGGCTGCCACAAGATGGACAGCAGGGGAGGACAGATGGAGAGAACTAGGCCTGCAGGAGAGGGCAGTTGTGGGTGATCAGGCCAGCAGGGGAGGGCAGTTGTGGGGACAAGGCCTGCAGGGGAGGGAAGTTGAGGAGGGACCAGGCCCTGCAGGGGAGGATAGTTGTGGGGGGGGTGGGGAACCAGGCCTGTGGGGGAGGGCAATTGGGGAGGATGAGGCCTGTAAGGGAGGGCAGTTGGAGGGGACCAGGCCTGCAGGGGAGGGCAGTTGTGGGCAATCAGACCAACAGGGGAGTGCAGTTAGGCATGGCTGGGCTGGCAGAGGGGAGTAGTTGGGGTGATCAGGCCAGCAGAGGAAGAAAGTTGGGGGGGGCCAGGCCTGAAAGGGAGGACAGTTACAGGGGGACCCAGGCCTGCAGGGGAGGACAGTTGGGAGGGAGGGTAGGCCAGCAGGGGAGGGCAGTTGGGGAGAACTAGGCCTGAAGGGGAGGGCAGTTGGGGGGGGGACCAGGCCAGCAGGGGATGGTAGTTAGGGGTTACTGGACCAGCAGGGGAGGGTAGTTAGGAGCAATCGGACTGCAGGGGAGAAGTTAGGTGTCCATCAGGCTAGCAGGGGAGAAGTTAGGAGGTGATCAAGCTGATAGGCAGAAGCAGTTAGGGGCAATCAGGTAGCCAGGCAAGCAGTTGGGAGCCAGCAATCCTAAATTGTGAGAGGGATGCCTGACTTCCCATTTAGGCCCAATCCTGGTGGGTCCCAGATTGGAGAGGGTGCAGGCTGGGCTGGGGTACAACTCCCCCGCCCCACCCCCGTACACAAATGTCATGCACCAGGTCTCTAGTTATTAATAACTAGGTAATTTCAATTGTATCAACATGTGCTGAGAACTTGGTCTTTGTAACCAGTGAGAATATTTTCTTCCTAGCTTCCACCATCTGGAGGGTATGTATTCTGGGGTGTACCTTAGTGTCTAGTCAAATAGATTGGGGATTCTGGGCAGCTCAATCCAGTAGGACAGAAGCTTAGGGGTTTACCTGGGCTTACAACTGGGTCAGCTGTTGCCATAGGTCAGAAGCACAGGATTTTATTTAGAGCTTATGACTGGCATCTCTTTGCCTTTTTGCCCAACAGTGCTAAGCTCTTAAGAGAGTTTGCTGTGTCTCTCCAGAAATGGTAATTACAGGGCTCCTTAATTCTTGTTTTCTGTCAGCCAGAGGATGCACATGTACCAGATGGGCAGCAAGTGGGATCTCAGATTAGGGACTAAACACCCTATTCTGTTCAAATTGCAAAAGAGAAAAGGGGAGGGGTAGGGGGTAGCACACATAATTCCCCATGTTTTGGAATGACTGTATTTAATTCCATGAGTGAATTTTCTGAATCTTGTGTTTTGTCTTTGGTTAAGCCATAAAAAGGCTTATTAGTTTCAGTGACTATTAAGATCCTACTTGTCAAGGCCAGATGAGGGACTTTTTTAAGTTAAACTGAAAAGAAAGAATTTTTTTTTTTTTTAAAAAGAGATCTCTCATATTGTTATATAATGGCCAGTCATTGAGATTCTGTTAATAAGATGGAAGGACAGAAGTGAAGATAGAAATCAAAGTTAACTAGACCTCTTCTAAATTGCCTCCAACATTTGCAGATACTGTAAAAAATCAGACATTAAAAGTAGAATTGGCCAAAACTGGTTTGGTTAAGTGGATAGAGCGTCGGCCTGCCAACTGAAGGGTCCCAGCTTTGATTCCGGTCAAGGGCATGTATCCTGGTTGTGGGCACATCCCCAGTGGGGGGCGTGCAGGAGGCGGCTGATCAATGTCTCTCTCTCATCGATGTTTCTGGCTCTCTATCCCTCTCCCTTCCTCTCTGTAAAAAACAAAAATCAATAAAATATATATTTTTAAAAAAGAAGTAGAATTGTCTGGGATATAGGAAGAAAAAGAAGAAGAAGAAGAAAGGCAAAATATTATTAACGACAACCTAAACCTTTTATGTCCCAAGAATCCAGGCTTGGTAACCATCAGGATGGAAGCTCCAAAATATGGCCAGACAGAAATGCGAGCTAAACTCCAGTTCCGGCCTAGGTCCTACCAAGCTGCTGTCAGCCCCCAGGAAATTATAAGCTAACATTACAATGGCAATTATGAGGAACATTCCAATTGGATTAGATAATTTAAAAAAGTACATTTAAAAAGCAAGGGCTTCTAAATCAAATAAACAGAATGCGATACCTATGTTTAATTGGTATGCAAGGATCTCTATCAAGTTTCAAAAATCCCAGAATAGCTTTTTTTTTTTTGAAAGATTTGTTGCAAAAGGCAAATAAACAATTAAAGGGATAAAAGGTACCTACAATAAAAGCCTGCCTGACTATCCCTCACAGGCTATTGTCCTCAGATATCTTTCACTTCCTGGTCTAAGGCCAATCTGAGGTCCGTAGCGGAGAATTTATTAAATCCAGGGAGGAGTCTCCAAAGTTTTTGTAAATGGATTATCTCCTGAGCCCAGGGAGAGAGGGAAATAAAATTTTATGGTCCTTGCCTTCCCAAATCCAAGGCCATTGGTTATTGATCTTTCTGTTCTCGAAGGGATAGCTATTGCCTGTGACCTAAGGGCTGGGCTGGGCTCTCTGCCTGCCTGGGACATGCAGGTGGTCAGTTCTCTCTTCTGGCTATCAGAGAGACCAAAGTTAGTAAGTAATCTTTGCACCCTATAGGGTCCCTGGAATTGTTTAATCCTGCCAGGAGTATTTACTGTCCATCCCAGCTGAAACCTGACAAGACACTTGAAAGGATTTAATAACGATGATCAGAAATAACACTATGGACCCAGAGGGGAAGAAGCAAATGAGAGATGATGTAGTTGGATGGGTAGGTCAACCTATGATGTCACTTCAGTTACAACCCAAGTCTGGGAACTGAGAGCAGCTATTCTTATCTTACAAATCTTTGCGAAACCACAACTGCAGTTCTAGAAGCAGTTCAAAGCCCACCATCCTTAATTTCCCAAGACTGAAGAAAAAATAGAAAATGAGTTTTTCTTTCTTTCTTTTTTTTGGGGGGGGCAGGAGGCAGGGGTGTTATTTGTTTGTTTGAAAGCACAAACTGCTGCTCTGGCTCCAAGGGTCCTTTGCCAAGGACAAATACAAATATTAATTGTCTTCTCCAAAAATGTTAATAAGAAAAAGCTTTAGCTATCTGAGCAGATAGCCTTAACGTATTCCAACTGTTCTTTTATAACTGGTAACTTTTTTATATTCACATACCTGTCTCATGACAGTAGTTTTAAAGTGAGGGCTAGGAAGCCCCTGTGTGTGTCTGTCTGTATGTTCACAAGTGTAATGGTATTTTCTACTTTCAGGTGGCAGTGCTAATTTGTAAAAGAGCTCTATTCAGTTGCTCAAATCAAGGGTAGGGAACCTTTTCATTTTCTGCCAAGGGCCATTTGGATATTTATAACATCATTTCATGCTTTCTAAGGAGCTTGGGAATTTGGGGGAAACCCCTATGCTATGGTTGAGAGACTAGCAGATAAATTAGACAATGCCACCAAGGCCACTGAAGAGATCCAGAATGTGCCCATCTTCAAATAGGCCATTTTGACATAAGAATTATTTTGAGCTGAAGGCAATTGAGAAAAAGCAGACAGTAAGAACTCCCTATCCTCTTTCTTTCTGCCCCAAAGCAAGGCATATGTTTCTTTGGTAAAGCTGACGTCAATTGGCATTTATAAGAGTGTTCCCCTCTTCTCTCCTATCAGGAAGAGAAGACTGGCTCTGATCTGCATAACAAACTTTACTACATAACCCTTATTTACCATGCATTTCCTAGCTACCTTTCCACAGCTTACCTTCCCTTGGAGCCCCAACTTCTCTCCCCATTTTTTTGTCTTATCACTTTTCCATAACTGACCACCCTTTGTTCAAATGGTATATAAGCCCCCAGATATTTAGGGTCTTCATTACTTTTATTTTTTTGAAGGCTCTTTGCATGTTAAAATTAACATCCTATATAATAAAAGCCTCATATGCTAAATGGCTGACGGTTTGTTTGACTGTTCGACCAGTTGCTATGATGTGCACTGACTACCCGGGGACAGATGCTTTGACCTGTAGGTTAGCTTGCTGCTGGGGTTCAGCAGATGGGGACCGGGCGAGACAGGCCAGAGATGCCCTGGAGCCCTCCCGTGGTCAGTCCCCGCTGGCCAACCTCCTGTGGTCCCTCCTGGCCAGCCTGATCTGCCCTGATTGCCCCGAGCCTTCTCTTGGTCCCTCCCTAGCCCCAGTCATGCACTGGTGGGGTCCCTCGGCCTGGCCTGCACCCTCTCACAATCCAGGACTCCTTTGGGGATGTCAGAGAGCCAGTTTTGGCCTGATCTCCGATCCCTGCAGACCAGGCCAAGGGACCCCACCAGTGCACAAATCCATGCACTAGGCCTCTAGTATTAACATAAAATTTGTGTGCCTTTTTTCTTGTTAGATAATTTGTCTTTTGTTAGTTTAATTAGCAGGCCTCAGATACTAAACCTAAGAGGGTAGAGAAAAGGTTTTTTTTTTTTCTTGCCTTACATCACAGGAGTCCTCATCCAGGCTGCTTATGAAATTGGACAGGTCATCACTCAGAACAAAACTGCCTTACATTTAATACTGGACAGTCAAGGAGTAATGTGTTCTGTTTTAGCAGAAGAATATCATACTTAGATCTCCGTAAACTTCTAGATTTTTTAAAAAAATATATTTTATTGATTTTTTACAGAGAGGAAGGGAGAGAGATAGAAAGTCAGAAACATCGATGAGAGAGAGACATCCCTCAGCTGCCTCCTGCACACCCCATTGTGGAGATGTGCCCACAAGCAAGGTACATGCCCCCAGCCGGAAACAAACCTGGGACCTTTCAGTCTGCAAGCCAACACTCTTTCCACTTAGCCAAACCCGTTTTTGCTTGTTTTTTAATATTACTAAAAAAAAAAAAAAAAAAAAAAAAAAAAAGGAAATCTGGGAAGTAAACAAAGAAGTCAGAAAACTAGGTAATTTGGCTAAAGATCCCATATCGTTTCTGTGGACTCTTCAGATTTAGAATAGAATCCATTGTCTTAGTTTAATCTGTGTGTCCTTGGTTTCTGCCTAAGAAGTGGACGATGGACTGTGATCATAATCCTCCACTTAGCAATTGTGTGTGGCAGTGTTCACAGGCGTGGTCTCCAGAGTTGTAAATGGTGTTGCCCAGTTGCTATCCCGGCAAAAAATCAGCCAAAGGCCTATAGAAAGAACTGGAAGATCTGACGCAAAAATTGAAACAACCACTGCAAGAAACTTGGATGGAACTATTGATGGAATTTTTAAGTGCAAGTATGATACCTCAAACAGCAGTGGGAAAGATCTGGGTTCACTGCACCCCCAAATATGAATGGTCTGTCCTTCAGCTCAGGCTGAAGAATGACCTTAAGAGGGATTGGGAACCGAGCGGTCTAACCTCACACTCAGGCACTGAGGACCAAGCTACATCATGCTCTCTGCACGAACATGACTTTGTGCTGCTCCTGTTTTTGTTAGCTTGACCTTATTCTTCCAGGCATGTGATGCCAGGCAAAGAATTTGACTGATCAATACTAGAACCCTCTAAAGATTCTTTGAATCCCTTACTTTGTGGTCCTCAACCTTGCTCTGATCACCAGCCTTGGACTATTGTACATGATCCTTACTCAATTCTAATCAAATCTCAAACCGCTGCTTTGAAAACCCATGTTACATCAAACTTCTAGTTCTTTAATCCTCCTCCTTCCCCCCTCCTCCTCCTCCGGCGCCTCCGCGCCCGCCCCCGCCGGCACATGCACATCCTCCTCCTCCTCCTCCTCCTCCCCCTCCTCCTCCCCTGAGGATATTTTTCCATTGATTCTTAGGGAGTGTGGAAGGGAGAGGGAAAGACAGAGAGAAACATCAATGTGAGAGAAACACATGGATTGGTTGCCTCTGGCATGAGCCCTGAACTGGGCTGGGGAAGAGACTGCAATCAAGGTACGTGCCCTTGACCAGAATCGAACCCGGGACCTTTTAGTCCACAGGCCAACACTATCCACTGAGCCAAACTGGCCAGGGTTAGGCCAGTTCTTAAATTGTGATCCTCCCTCCTTTCCTCGCTCCCTCCTTTCCTTCCTTCCTTCCTTCCTTCCTTCCTTCCTTCCTTCCTTCCTTCCTCCCTCCCTCCCTCCCTCCCTCTCTTCCTCCTTCCTTCTTGCCTTGAGAGACTGTCCCAGCTTCGCCACGCAGTGTTCTCCTTCACCTCAGTAAGCAATAAACTCAGCTTTGTCTTATCAAGAGGTTGGAAATATTTGCGGAGGCAATGTTGATGGATGTTACAATTGCTTTAAGGGAGAAGTCCCAATGCAGACTTTTACAGATTCGAAATAATGAATTCACAAATGACTGCAAAACTGCCTTTTTAAAAAGAGGGGGCAGGTTATCTATCCCTTTGCCAGACAGAACTTATTTGCATGTCCCTGGACAAAAATGACTTGCATCGCTATCAATTACCTATGCCTTACAGAGCCACGGAAAAGCTCAAAGGCAACGAAAGCACAGAGCCACCCTAGAATCAGAATCAGATGCCTGGGAAGGATGTGCTGTAGACAATGCATAGTTTTCCATTGAAGCACAGATTCTTTCCCAGACTATGGGGTGTCTAGTGCGGTTCTAGGGCATTTCCCAGCCTTTATTGCGATTAATCTTCACCCCACCCTCCAAAACGAATATTACAATTTCCTTTTTTTCAAGAGAGGAAACTGAGGCTCAGTGAGGTCTTTTAAAAAAAAAACCCACAAAAATGCTCCAATAGCATGTGTAATCTATATTTGGTTGGTAAAAAAAAAATCATCTATTAGAGGAAAGATTGCACAAGTCCTTGGTGAAGAGAGAAAGGGATTACTGGGTATCATATGGAATGTTGGATGCCTTCCAGTTTTTTAATTTGGGTTCTTTAATTTTACAGCGGTCTGCACCTTTTATGGCCCCCGAGCTATTTCATAACTATGTTAAGTTATAAAAAAAAAACACACACACCCCATAGGCATGTCAATGATTCTTGTCCACAATTCAGTGCAAATGAATGTTTGGTGGAAGAAGCCAGTCTTGAATCTATTAACATGCATTTCAGCATTTCTGAAATGCAATCAGCACTTCTGATTGCCTGCATATGTGTCTGGTCTTTGACTTCTCCTTTGAACACCTTAGGGTTCCTGATTAATTGATGAATAAAATAGGATCTTTGACATGTGTTCGTTTTATTTTGTATGAGGCCCGCGATTTTTATCTCCTCAAAAATACATTTGAACAGTTGGCAATGAGGTTAGCCTTTCATTAGTCGGGTCTGGGGGCGCTTAATGTTTCAGGCCACAGAGAAGACTGGCGGCTCATCTGAGGCGCTCCCCGCTCTGAAATTATTAGATTTTATGACTGCATACCTGACATTCCCGGAGTTGCATGTTAAGCCCTCTATTGTTTTCTTTTCGGAGCTATCTGATAGCTCAGGCTGTCTGTTAAATAGAGCCGGAGCAATTAGGCCTCCCTAACGTCTTCCTGACTAAGATGCCAGGACAAATATCTCACAGCAACAAGTGATTGAGAATAAAGGGGGAGCCAATTAATGGGAGCTAATTTGGTGTTACAATGGAAATTCCGGTGAAATGTGACTTCTCTTCAAGGGTGTTTGAATTTCGGATCCAGTTAACATTAATCACTTGGGTCCTTGGAAGTTTCACAGCTATGGCTTAGTGCGGCTCTTGTGCTGTAGAGCAGTCCAGAGCAGCGGTCACCAACCTTTTGGATCTCAAGACCACCAGTGGTCTGTGGACGGATCACTGCTTGGTGACCGCTGGTCTAGATCCTCGCCAGTCACCCAGGGGCTTGTGTAAGTTGTGACTGTCTCAGTGTCCGGAGACTTGCATCGATTACTCAGTATAATGTATTGGAGTTGGAATGAACAGGTTCATAGCAACAAAACATTCAGATGCATTCAGAAGATAGGATTTTTGTCATGGTCCTCTTTGCTGCATGTGACAGAAAACCCTACAAAAAGGACTTTGTGGGGTCACCTGGCAAAAGTCCCGGGGCAAGGTGAGTTCAGGTATAGCTCCATCGAGAGGTTCCCAAAACGTTGTCAAGACCTGGTCTTTCTCCTCTTCTTGGTTTTTCTTCCCTTGAGTTCACTCCATTGCCAGAGGCCTTCTCCTCTTGTTATTGGACAGGGGACCTGGTGGTGTGTGGGTTCTTGACTTCATGCAGGGAAAATTTCACAATGAGTCCGGGTGACTATGAGGGAACATTTGTTAAAGCTGGGGACAATGAAACAAGAAAGGGTTTAGCATAGAAGAAGCAATGGGAGAGTCTAGGCTGGGCTGTCTTAAGCTCTGGGAAGTCAGAGAAAGGGATCAGGTTCAGGGTTAGCCTAGGACAGTGGTCAGTAAACTCATTAGTCAACAGAGCCAAATATCAACAGGACAATTGAAATTTCCTTTGAGAGCCAAATTTTTTTCAACTTAAACTTCTTCTAATGCCACTTCTTCAAAATAGACTCACCCAGGCTGTGGTATTTTGTGGAAGAGCCACGCTCAAGGGGCCAAAGAGCCGCATGTGGTTCGCAAGCTGCAGTTTGCTGACCACGGGTGTAGGATGAGCTGCCAGTGCCCATTGCTCCCCTGGTTGCAAGATTGGTGGGGTCCTTTAGGATTTAGAAGATGCATGTCTTTGGGGGAAGAAGAGAGGGAAGAAGAAGGGAAAGGGAATGGCAGGGACTGCTCCCCAGAGGGAGAGGTACTCTGGGTTCTTTTTCTAGAGGCTTTTATCTCTTTCTTGCAGCAGGAATCCTAGGGGAGGTCAAGGGGAGGGCTTCAGCAGAATATTCATTAGTTTTCTGGTGTGCTCCTTCAGTGTTGTGGTCTCTGATTGGTCGGTGTCAGGACAGGGGGTCCTTAGTCGTTGCAGCTGGTTCTGATGTCACCCCCCTGGTTTTGTTCCTTTTCTGGGTCTGGAGCTGAAATACAACTGAGGCCTAGATGTTTTCTCTAGGGAGTTGACCTTCTGTATTTGCTGTAAATTGCTCTGTCCGTTGTTCAGCTCTCTGTCTCAATTTCCCCAGTCCACTTTTCCTGGCTCACTGGCCTGGCTCACTCTGGCAATGTCAGGCCACTCCTGGCTTGCAACCTCACTTCACTTACCTAAGATGTGTGGAAAAAAGTCCAGCTCTCACCAACTCTTTTCTGGTTCTTTAAGCCAATCTTATGATTAGCTCTCATGGGACTGACTGCCATGTGTTGGATCACGTGCCCATCTCTGATCATAATGGTAATCAGTATGGCCAGGAGGGTGTGATGTTTTGATTGGCCAGTGGTAGAGACCCATTCTCATATTCCAACCAAAGTGAAAAGAGGGAGAGTGGGTGAGGAGAGACTTCCTAAAGGAAAATCAAGAAATTTAGCTGTTGGAAGTCAAAAACACCACACAGGAATAGTATTGTGTGTTGACTATAGCTCTTAGATTAAAATTCATGTCAGGTGACAGTACTTTATGAGGACTCTCTGAAGGAAACCTATGTTGTCTAAATTGGTATTGAAAACACCCAACCATTCTATCAATAAACACTGATTGAGCACTTACTATGACACTAGTTTTAAGCCAGATCTTGGGGATGCAGAAATAAAAACCGCAGTCACTGCAGTCAGGGAGAGAATAACATTATTGCCATTTTATTGTCAGGTCTTTGGTTGTTAGGCAAACTGCTGAGAGTAGAGATCAACACTGAGTCCTCAATAGCACTCCATTTTCCTGGGTCAGTGGTCGGCAAACTCATTAGTCGACAGAGCCAAATGTCTTCAATAGCACTCCATTTCCCTGGGTCAGTGGTCAGCAAACTCATTAGTCAACAGAGCCAAATATCTGTTGAGAGTTGAAAACTGACTTCTGAGCATAGGCCATGAAGTTTCAATTGCACTGTGTTTGTGTGCGCCCGCATGTGGTTATTTTGTGGAAGAACCACACTCAAGGGGCCAAAGAGCCACATGTGGCTCTCGAGTCGCAGTTTGCCAACCACTACCCTGGGTGATCAGCCTACTGCCTGGTGTCAGGTTGGTTACATCGGATGGCTTCCATCATGGAAGGGGCTGAGTTTTTCCTTACTGGAGTAGACACTTTGTATGTGGATGATCCTTCCTTACACATAAAGCTTCTTCCAAGAATACTATCTTGCAGAATGCCTTGTCCACCATCATGGTATTCCACACAGCATTGCTTTGGACCAAGGAACTCATTTCACAGCAAAGGAAGTGTGGCCCATGCTTAACATATAAAATTAACCATCGTAAGTCCACCCTTGTCAACTTCACATCTCTATGTATTTCTTTAACCCATACTTAATCTCCAAATAAGAACAAGAAGTAAGGAAGAGTATATGAAATGTAGGAGATCCCTTAAGCTATCTCTTAGTATTACCATGCCCTGTGAAAGATCACGTTCCCCACCATTCTGAAGCAGCTGGCTTGGTAGAATGGTGGAATGGCCTTCTGAAGACTCATTACAATGCAAGCTAGGTGGCAAGACCTTGGGGACTACGGCAAGGTTCTCCAGGGCCCGTATGTGCTCTGAGTCAGCATAGAATATATGGTGCTGTTTCTCCTATAGACAGGACACACAGGTCCAGCAGTTAAGAGGTGGAAGTGGGAGTGGCACCACTCACTATTACCCCTAGTGACCCACCAGCAACATTTTTGCTTCCTGTTCTTGTGATCTTTTATTTTTTGTGTGTTCTGCTGGCCCCTAGGTCTTAGTTGCAGAGGGAGGCATGCTTCCACCAGGAGACACAACAATGATTCCAGTGAACTTGGAGTTAAGACTGCCGCCTGGCCATGTCGGGCTCCTCACCCTCTGAAACAACGGGCAGATAAGGGAGTTCCTTTGCTGACTTGGTGATTGATCCTGACTACCAAGGGGAAATTGGTCTACTACTCCACAATGAAGGTAAGGAAGAGTATATGAAATGTAGGAGATCCCTTAAGATATCTCTTAGTATTACCATGCCCTGTGACTAAGGTCAATGGAAAACTACAACAGTGCAATCCAGGTGAGACTACCAATGGCCCGGATCATTCAGGAAGAAAAGTTTGGGTTACCCCACCAGATAAAGAAACAGGACCAGCTGAGATACTGAGGAAGGGGTTAGTACATTTTTGGCTGTATTCAGGACAGTTGTTTCAAGTTAGGCTGAATTATGATCTTGTTAATGTTCTTATTTGGAGATTAAGTATGGGTTAAAGAAATACATAGAGATGTGAAGTTGACAAGGGTGGACTTATGATGGTTAATTTTATGCGTTAACTTAACTGGACTAAGGGATGCCCGTAGCTGGTAAAACATTATTTTGGGGTGTGTCTGTGAGCATGTATCTGGAAGAGATTAACATTTAGTAGACTGAGTAAAGAGATCTGTCCTCACCAATGTGGGTGGGCATCATCCAATGTGCTGGGAGCCCAAATGGAACGAAACAGTAAGTCAGGGAAAACTTTCTGAGCTGGGATATTGATCTTCTCCTGCCCTCAAACATCAAAGATTCTGGTTCTTGGGCCTTCAGACTCTGGAACTTACACCAGCAACCCCACAGTTCTCAGCGCTCTGGATTCAGACTGAATTATACCATTGGATGCCAAATAAATGACCATAAACTTGGCAACTTAAACACCAGAAATTGACTCTCCCAGTTCTGAAGACCAAAAGTCCAAAATCAAGGTATCAGCAGAGTTGGTTCCCTCCAGAAGTTGCCACTGAGAATCCGTTACAAGCCTCTCTTTTAGCTTCTGGTGGCTGCTGGCAATCCTTGGCGTGGGGATGCAAAGCTGCAGACTCTGCTCATGGCCTTCCCCTCTGTGTCTTCTCCTTTTCTCTTATGAGGCCCCTCATCACTGAATGTAGGATCCAAGTTCAATTCTGTATGTCCTCATCTGGAGATCCTTGACTTGATTATAGCTGAAACACACACACACACACACACAAAAAAAAAAACAACAACCCATATTTAAACTTAGGTCACATTCACAAGTCTTGATTAAGTCTTTAACGTATCTTTTTGGGACAATTATTCGATCCATTATAAGTGCTTTCAATTTAGAGATGTTATCCACACCCTGCAGCATGCATGCAGTTGTCTCAAGAGAGAACATAGAGGGCCCAGAGCAGAGTCTTAAAGAACTCCACCAGCCGAAACTGGTTTGGCTCAGTGGATAGAACGTCAGCCTGTGGACTGAAAGGTCCCACATTTGATTCCGGTCAAGGGCATGTATCCTGGTTGCGGGCACGTCCCAAGTAGGGGGCGTGCAGGAGGCGGCTGATTGATGTCTCTCTCTCATCGATGTTTCTAACTCTCTATTCCTCTCCCTTCCTCTGTAAAAAATCAATAATAATAATAATAAAAAGAACTCCATCATTTAGGGGTTAAGTAGAAGTGGATGATAAGTCTATGGAAGAGGCCGGAGTGGTAGAAGAAACCTTAGGAAGTGAAACTTAAGAGAAGAGTGCATTTCAAGGTGGAGTGAGGGAGCAATGCTAATAAATGATCACACAGAAGGGCTAGGTACTTGCTTAAAGTAATATTCATTTTTGGCCCTGAATGTTGCTGATCCAGGGCTAATGTTATCAGTTTATTTTTGGTTTTCTTGATTGAACTTTAACCGGAACTCCAAATGGAATGTTAATATTATAGAAAGTTAAACCAGATAAATACATAGATGTTGACAGAGAAATTTTCTGGACTCCTTATTTTCCTTTTTGGGGAGACAATCTGAATAACTCACCCCCTGGATTTTCCCAACTCAAATTTAATTTTTAAAAAATATATTTTATTGATTTTTTACAGAGAGGAAGGGAGAAAGATAGAGAGCTAGAAACATCATTGAGAAACATCAGCTACCTCTTGCACACCCCCTACGGGGGATATGCCCGCAACCAAGGTATGTGCCCTTGACCAGAATTGAACCTGGGACTCTTCAGTTCGCAGGCCGATGCTCTATCCACTGAGCCAAACTGGTTTCGGCTCAAATTTAATTTTTGATGAAGGAAGTCAATTTATCCTTTAACTTTGGAGTGAACTAAAATATTGTCCTAAATCTGGACTTACAGCTACATTTTAGAAACAATCTCATTCTTTTGGCACCTTTGTAGCAGAATGATACCAGGAAGAAATTTAAAAATATATAGAAAAGATCACCAATTTCTACCATCAGTGGATTCAGAGAGAGGCATAATAGTATGTTTCTTTGTGACAATACATGAGACAAAAGTGTGTTGGCAAAAAAATACTCCATATATTTGCCAAATAAAATTTCTGATTCTGGCCCGCTGGGTTGGAAACTGATTCTAGCTTTGTGAAGGGTCTCTTCTTCTTTACAGGTAAATCAGTACTTTCTGCTTTTTGAATTTTATTTTAGAAAGAAAGAAAGGGGGAGGGCAGAAGGGGAAAGAAAGAGAGAGAGAGAGAAACATTGATATGAAAGAGAAACACCAGCTGGTTGCCTCCTGTACATATCCCAACTGGGGATTGAACCCTAAACTTGGGTATGTGCCTTGACTAGGAATTGAACTGGCGACGTGTGGTGTACAGGATGATGCTCAACCAACTGAGCCACACCGGCCAGGGCAATACTTTATACTTTTTTTCTGAAGTATTTTCCTAGATGTAGAGGGACCAGATGAGGGTGAAGTACATCCTAGCTGGTGCAGTGTCAGGAGCCGGGGTGTCTGTGGCATGAATGAGGGACAACGTCTATCTGACAGTGTTTGTGTACAGAGTGAGCGGGAGAAAGTTGAGACAGTTGATTCAAATTATGGAGAGTCTTGCATACCAAGTTCAGGACCTCCCAGTGGAAAGAGTGGGATCTGTCCCAGGACAAAAACTCCTTTCTCTCATTCTGTAGCCATGATTCATTCTTGGTTTTCACTGTAAGTACAGCAATCCAGGGGATAGTTATTTGTGTTCTCCTCGGGCTAGTTTGGGAGTTTCTCTGGATTGAGGTCAGATTTTCATTAATCAACCTGGAATTCCTTGGCTAGGAACCGGAAGAGTGGCTCAGGGAAAGGGTAGTAGGATCTGGGGTGTCTTGCTGCTCAGGTACTGTGCTCCCCTTCTCCCCCCAGTACCCCAGGATCCACAGCCTGGCCTGGATCCAAGGGGCCCCAATGGCAGAGTCCCCTGGAACTTGATGAGAAGTGACCAGAGGGGTTCCCTCTTCATCCTCTGTGTATTTTTGTGCCCCCTCCTCTTCAGCTCAGAGAAGTGCTCCTTCTGTTTTTATTAAGCTCCTCTGGTTTGAAGAGAGAAAGAGCAGGGGAACGGGGAGGGGGCTGCCGATGAGATGGGCTCCAAGGCTTGGGATTTATAAGAACATCCTTCCAGTGGGTGATGTCTGCATGAGGTGGAGGTATGGTTTCAATTCTGCTCTGGCAAGGCGGGCCAGCCCACGTTGCCAGCACATAGTTCTCTTTCATGTCTCACACTGATTCGAGGGTTTGTAGACAACTTTGTACCTTGGGTCTCTGCCAGCTGTCCTGGAGAAACAACTCCCCTCGGCTTCACGTTTCCTATCGCACACCCCCCTCCCCCCACTCCCAACCCAAGTTAGAGAATAATTACTGTTCTATTAGCAAATACTGCTCCCAAGGAAACCTACGGAGGACCTACACTCGTGCCTTTGGGGACCAGAGTAGTCTTTCCACGTCCTTGGGACTCTCCTCTCTTTGGTGGCACTAGACGCGCATCCTCAGGTGTGTGCCACTCCAGGAGGGTCTGAGGGGAGAGGGTCACTGCACGACAGAGGTCAGGCCAGGAGGACTGGCTTCTTGGTTTTGTTTCCAACAAATGACAAAACCGAAATATTCGTACTTAACCTACCACCCCATTTTCTGACATGTGTCTTTCTATTTCTTCTCTCTTATTCTCCAAAAATGCCCTGTGTTGATTAAAAATACCAGTTGCCCTGGCTGGGTGGCTCAGTTGGTTGGAGCAGTGTCTCATACATCAAACAGTTGCAGGTTCGATTTCCAGTCGGGTCGCATACCTAAGTTGCAGGTTCGATCCCCAGTCAAGGAGTGTATGAGAGTCAATGATCAATGTTTCTCTCTCACATTGATGTTTCTCTCTCTTTCTTTCTTCCTCTCTCTAAAATAATTAAAAAACATATCCTTGGATGAGGATTAAAAAAAAAAAAAAAGCAACCAGCTCCTGTAGGATCCAGTTTACTTGCTCGTGGATCATCCCAACCATTGGCCTGTCCTTTGTCTTCTTCAGACTCTTGTACATAGAGATTGCTCACTGTGCTGGAAGATGAAGGAAGGGAAAAGTGACAGTAAAGGGTAAAGTGACCACAGGGCTGTCCTCTGTCAACATGTCCTCCACCAGCTGCCAGAATCTGTATAGAATGTAGGTCTGATCATGGACCCCATTAGTGTAAAACAAGGGTCGGCAACTTTTGCCATCTCTGTGACAACTACTCCTTTTTGCCACTGTGGTGTGAAAGGAGCCACAGGTGAAGGAATGGCTAACACTATGTTCTAACACAAATGTGTTTACCCAAACAGTGGAGGGCAGATTGGGTTCAGGGCCATAGTTTGCTAACCTCTGGCTTAAAAGCACTTACTGTTGTACCTCTGACCTTAGACTGAAGCCCCAACTTCTCACAGTGTGTAAGACCAGCAGGCCATGGCTTCTGTCGCTTGTAGTCCACTTTTCCCCATCAGCATTGTGGTCTAGCCACACCAATTTTGCTTCCATTCCTCAAATTTGCCTTGCTCTCTCCCGGCTCTGGGAATTCACACAAGTTATTCCTTCTGCTTTAAACCATCTTCCAATTCCCTCTCTTCTCCCCCACACATTTACATCTAATTTATCCTCTAGATCTTCATTTAATCTTCTCTCTCTCAAGTAAGTCTCCCCTAATCCCTGTAGAAGTTAGGACTCTTGATAGCAGATGACAGAAATTAAACTTGATTAAATGGAGGCATTAAAAACAAAGGATCTTTTGGGATGAACTAGATAAACCCTGGATAGAGCTAAAAGAAATTGAGTGTGGGGATGAATAAAATCAGAATCTTATGAATGACATGGTTGATGTAGAACGTACTCATCTCATAGTGGAAATTCAGAGATGTCACCTAACAGATTGCAACAGATTGCAACATAGCTGAGACACTAGGAGCAATAAGAGCCTTTGAGCACTGGAAAGGATGGTAACAAACTCCTGTATTAAAAAAAAAAAACCAAAAACAACCTTTCACTGTACTCACCAGAGACCTCCTCAAACCCTAAACCAGAGCCCGTTTACTTTTAGTTCAGTCACAATTGTGACAATTTCATTCAGCAACTTTTCCAGTCTATAGCAGGTTAGAAAGAGCTTTTTCAGCTCATTTTTTATTAGAAATATAGTTTTATGTTGGTGAGGAGGAACTGCCAGAAGCGGACACATCAAGTAGCAGTAACAGTAAAAGAACAAGCAAGGCAGAGAGGGACACTTCCAAGAAGCAGAGGGTGGGCTACTTGGTGACAGAAGAAGTACTTAGCTTTTAGTAGGTGGCAAGGGTATTGGTGCTTTTTAATAACAGCTAGTAGCAAAATGTGTATACGACTTATTAAACACCAGGCCCTCTTTCTTATAAGCACTTTGTGGAAATGATTTCATCTTATAATAATTGATGCAATGAATGTATTATCATCCCTAGTCTATAGATTGTATTAGTTTTCTGTTAACTGGTTTGTGGCTTAAAGCAGCAAACACTTATTTTCTCAAAGTTTTTGTGGACCAAGCATCCTGGTGTGTCTTAGCTGGTCCTGAGACTCAAGGTCTCTCCTAAGTCTTTTTCTTTTTTTAAGTATATTTTATTGATTGTTTACAGAGAGGAAGGGAGAGAAATAGAAAGTCAGAAACATCGATGAGAGAGAGACATCGATCAGCTGCCTCCTGCACGCTCCACAGTGGAGATGTGCCCGCAAGCAAGGTACATGCCCCCAACCGGAATCGAACCTGGAATCTTTCAGTCCACAAGCTGACTCTCTATCCACTGAGCCTAACTGGTCTCGGCTCTCCTAAGTCTTTTATCAAGGTGTTGGCCAGGGTGCAGTGATCTCAAGGCTAGATTGGGGGAGGACTTATTTTTGAGCTAAGTCACGTGGCTGTTGGCAGGATTCAGTTCTTTGTGGCTCTGGGATTTACGGCCTCAGTTTCTTTTCTTTTTCTTTTTTTAAAGTATATTTTATTGATTTGTTACAGAGAGGAAGGAAGAGGGATAGAGAGTTAGAAAAATCAGTGAGAAAGAAATATTGACCAGCTGGCTCCTGCACACTCCCTGCTGGGGATGTGCCCACAATCAAGGTACATGCCCTTGACAGAATCAAACCCGGAACCTTTCAGTCTGCAGGCCGACGCTCTATCCACTGAGCCAAACTGGTCAGGGCTCAGGGCCTCAGTTTCTTGCCACATGGGTCTCTCCACAGGGCACCTCACAACATTGCAACTTGCTTCATCACACTAAGCAAGCGAGAAGAGGCAGAGAGAGATTGTGAGCAAGACAGAATCATGATCTTTTATGACCTTATCTTGAAAATGACTTCCTAATACTCTTGCTGTATTCTGTTTATTTGAATCAAGTCCCAGGTCCAGGAAACACTCAAAGGGGAGGGGATTACATACTAGTCAGTGTGTGAACACCAAGGAGAGAGATCGTTGGGAACCACGTCAGTAGGTGCCTACCACCCAGATGAAGAAACCAAAGTAGCAAAAGTCATGGACCTGGCCTAAGAGAGCAGAGTTAATAAACCAGAGAACCTGGAAATTAGATTCAGGACTTGTGCTTTCAAACACCAAGCCACTCTAGGCAGCTGGGTTTGTACGAGGTCCCTAGTGATTTGAATGTGCAGTTGAGATTGTGAATCCTAAGTCTAGCACTTCTCAACCTGCAGTGTGCATGCAAATCATTCATGTTAACTTGCTAGTTCTGGTCAGAATGCTGATTCTAATTCTGTGGGGCAGGGATGGGGTTTGAGATTCTGCATTTCTAACAAGGTCTGGGTGATGCTGACACTGCTGGTCCATGGACCATACTTTGAGTAGCAAGTGCTGAGTGTCGGGCAATTGTTTTTCCACTTGTGATTCTTCCTGGAATTGGTGGTGGAGTGGACCCGTCATTTGATCGGTCTGATTTTTACAAATCTTTCTTTCCTTCCTTCCTTCCTTCCTTCCTTCCTTCCTTCCTTCCTTCCTTCCTTCTTTCCTTCCTTCCTTCCTTTTTTCCTTTCTTCCTTCCTTTCCTCCTTTCTCTCTTTCCCTTTTTTTCTTCCCTTTAGTATTCAATAGCTGATCACCCAACAACAGCCAATACTACTTTTTAACAGCTTTGTTTTATTCTGATTACAAAGGTAATAGTGATAGTTGCTTTTCAAGTTTGCTTGAAATGGTACTTCCTATGGAAAACCTTCTATTACTCCCAAAGAATGCACAATATCTTTTGTTTGATTGCATCACTGCACTTAACATTTTGCATTGTAATTGCTCGTGGTCACTGATATCCCACATGATAGTTTTATGTGAGTTTAAAAAAGACAACTTTTAAAGATTCTGTACTTTCATCTGCAGGAATCAACTACATATACAGGTCTGTGATGCATGTGATGATGATGGTTTTGAACTTATACACCTTTGTCTTTAACTGTCTTCACCATTGGATACCAGTTCTTAGGACAGGGACTTTGCCTATTTCACCATAATATCCTCCAGGGCATAGCATAATGCCTAATATGTAGAAATCATGCAAGATATATTTTTTAATGTATAAATGTTCATAAAAATATTAAAAAGCAAAAACTAAAATTCTAAAAAATAAAAAAATTAAGTGTCATCCTATTTACACAGAGATAAAACCTTTGCCAATGTTTTGTTTCTATTTCCTTCAGTTTTTTTAAATTTATAAATATTTGTGCCATATATAACTACATCTGAATATGTAACTTTTTGTCTCCTTCTTAGAATAATAATAGCCAGCATTTATCAACACTGTGCTAAGTACTTTGAAAGATAAGTCCACTTCTTGCCACTAATCTCCTGAGAACTTATGTCTAAGGATGTAGAATTGGAGTCATGGCTAACAAGGCACAGCTGTCATGAGACTCAATATTTTGGGATTTATCCTGGTATCTTTAGTAGGAAGGAGGGAGAGCAGCTGGTCCTAACTCTGCCAGGAAGGGCGGGACAGACCTTGGGGACCTGCCCTTCCTGACAACCTTAGATGGCCCATACCATTTTTCACTTTATAAGAGCAATTCTTTCATTTTCTTCTTTTCCTAAATATGTTTTTATTGATTTCAGAGAGAGGAAGGGAGAGGGAGAGAGAGATAGAAACATCAATAATGAGAGAGAAATATTGGATTGGCTGCCTCCTGCCTGCTTCTGCTGGAGATCTAGCCCTCAACCCAGGCATGTGCCCTGACTGGGAATCAAACCATGACCTCCTGGTTCAGAGGTCGGTGCTCACCAACTGGGCAGGCAATTCTTTTCTTAAAATGTCCCATAAGAGGGCACATCATCCGAGGTTGAACCACGCTCTTTATTACTCCTAGTGAGAAAATGTTTTTTTTCATTGCAAGCCCTCAAATTGATCTCCATTCTGCTAAACAAACAAACATACAAAACAAACCCAAAACAAACAAATGCCACCAAATCCCATTAAAGTAGACAAAATAACCCCATTTGTTGACTTAGCTTAATAAAGCATTGCCCTTCATCAATTACTTTACTTCATATGGCTGTTTACTTGTTTTTATTAATTCTTTACACAGAGCACAATTAAGACTTGACTCTTGAATGACAATTATGCTGCCATATTTTAAAATAATTTAATCGTCAGTGCAAATACATAAAGAGACTCAAACAGAGCAATAGCACCGAAGTGTTAGACTAGAGGATCTCCAGAGGTGATATCATTGAGCATAAGGCACAAAACTGTTTTAGTCTATTGAGAGTCTGAATAGAACAAAAGATGGACGAAGCTTGGATTTGCTATCTGCCTGTTAATGAACAAACATCCGGGATCCTAAGAGGAAATTCTGGTAAAACACATGCTAACTGTACAGTTGCAAAGAGGACCCTATGGTGACTCTCGGCTGCTGCTGAGGTGAACAAAGAACCCATGGATCGTACACATGCAAAGAGTTTAGTAGCTGGAGGACGGATCCTAAATAAGACTGTGTGGATAAGAGGAATCTAATATCCCCTCTGATAATTCTATGCACATTGTACCAAAGGCTCCCAAATGTAACAGGACTAGCTCCTCCTTCTCTTCTGATTATCTTACCTCCAAATTTGTTCCTTCCATCTTCTCCATCTCAGTAAATGGCAGCACCTTGCACCCAGTTATTTAACCTAAAAACATAGGCACCATCTTTGAGAGAATTAATTTGAAGTGCCAACTTGACTGAGCCATTGGATGCCCAGATATCTAGTTAATCATGATTTCTGGCTGTTTCTGGAAGAGATTAGCTTTTGAATTGGACATATTAAAGCAGATGGTCCTCTCTAAGGTGGGTAGGATTTGTGAAGTCCAGTGGTCGGCAAACTCATTAGTCAACAGAGCCAAATATCAATAGTACAATGATTAAAATTTCTTTTGAGAATCGAAAACCGACTTCTGTGCATGGGCCATGAAGTTTCAATCGCACTGTACATGTGCACCTGCACATGGTATTTTGTGGAAGAGCCACACTCAAGGGGCCAGAGAGCCAAATGTGGCTCGCAAGCCTTAGTTTGCCAGCCATTGGTTTAGTCCATTGAGAGTCTGAATAGAACAAAAGGTGGAAGAAGCTTGCGTTTGCTATCTGCCTGATTTCTTGTAGCCGGACCTTCTCTTGTCCTTGGCAGTCCTGGTTCTCATGCCTTCAGACTCGGCTGGCATCACCACCGGTTTCAGTTCTTTGAACTACACCACTAGCTTCCTTGGGTCTTCAGCTTGGAGGTGCAGATTGTGGAATCTCTTGGCCTCCATGATTACATGAACTACACCTTATACTAAATTTCTTTCTACAGATCAGTATATCTCTATGTGCATCTATGTCTATATCTAGCCTAATGATTCTGATTCCCTGGAGATGCAATCTTGCTATCTCCCTTCCCCTAACCCCCCCATATCCAATTTATCAACAAGTCTGGAGATTTCCACCCAAAATACATCTTGTGTCTGTCCCATTCATCTCCCCCAGCAGGTTGAGGGCGGGGGTGAGGGAAGAGGATACCAGAATGTGTCTTCCCATCTAAAACTCAGCACTGGCCCCCAAGGATCATAATCAAAAACAGCTGCCCATGATCACAAGTTCCCCAGGCCATACCGAGGTTTTATCCTGACCCCAGTAAGAGGAGATTCCCATTGGGATTCTGAAGAAAGTAAACAAGGCTCTCATTCTAGTTTTTGCCAGAAAGTAGCAGCATGAGAAGGTGAGACAAGGCCACCGTCATCTTGAGTGAAAATGACTGAGATGCGAATAGGGGGAGACCCAGGTACTCCATCCTTTCCCGTCACTTGTCTGAATGTTATCCCATCTGGGAGCACTTGAATCACGCAGAACAATGTGAGGAAATTTGCACGGAGTGTTTTCTCTGCATTTTGCCAAATAATCCATAAACCCCAGGGGGCTGGTCCAGCCTCTGCTCTAAGCTGGAACCTTGTTTGGAAGTAGGAGAGGAGAGGTGCTCAGTGCCAGGCGTGGAATGAAGTCCCAGTGCACCCAGGCTGCCTGTGCCTGAGGCAAGGACCAGCCTCAGGGCTCTAAGGGACCAACTCAACTATGGAAGGTGTTGCTGGGATGTTTCCCTTCAGCCAGGAATCACGTGGTTTCCTTCAAGTACCTGGCCTTCGTGTGTGGTGCAAAAGTCCAACTTTCAAAAGAATGAAAAAGCATGGCTCTGAAAACAACAACAACAAAGACGCAAGCAAATGCAAAAGAAATACATGCCCAAAGGTTTTTAATTCCACTCATGAATTCCTTAGAGAACCAATTCTGTGTTGAAACCTGCCCAGAGAGCATTTCAGAAGCTAGGGGTACGTACATATATACATACATACATATGTATGTCTTTATATAAAATTACATATAATCAAATAGATAATTAATTATATATAATGGGTATGTAATTATATGCATATGTGCAATTATATAGTTATGTATAATATACTATATAATATAATTACATATAATGTAAAATATAAAAATTACATGCACTATAGTATATAGTTATATATTATATTACGTATAGTGTGATTATTTTGTATTATATATGATTATATAGTATGCTACCTATAATTGTGCATATATATGCAATTCAATAGATTGCTGGATTAAAGTCCAACCGGGCCATACCCAGCAATCTGTGGGGTGTCTGCTTCCCAGACTTGAACATTTGCATCTCTACCAGACGAAGTTCTGCAAGTGAACCTCTGCCCTTACGGGGTTGTAAACCAGCCCAGGATGTGGAAAGTCAGGACCGGAGCTGCACGGAAGAACACTCAGGAGTCTCCTGTGTCTATTTCCAGGATTCAGATACTTTTTCTGATGTGAGATTTCGATGAAAGCTCCCTCCTCAGGGCGATTTGATGACAGCGGAAGGGCGCCTCACACCAGCAGTTTATCCTGACAGACGGCTGTGGCCTCCCTTTCCTTGCTGCGAAGATTTCCAAAGCTGAACTACATGTAACCACAATCAATATTTATTAATAAGCGCCTGCTCCATGCCCAACATGCTAAGTGCTTTACATGGATGACCTGATTAATCCTCAAAACAAAGTGGTTCTTCGTAGCTCTGTTTTGCAGATGAGAAAACGGGAGGCTTAGAGAATTCAGCCATTGGCTCCAGGTCACAGAGCCACCCAGGAAAGGATGGATCCAGGATTCAAAGGCAAGTGGTCTGATTCTTGAACCTTAAGAAGCTGTGTGAGAGTTTTAGTGCGGTTAGTCCTACAGTGACTTGCTTGCTCAGAATCATCTTGGAGAGGTGAGTCTCCTACCAAGACCCTTATGTTTTACCTGAAAAATGAGGTGCTACCCATGCCTTCACCAAGTTACTTGAGGAAACATGAAATTGTGTACCTTATAAGCTTTTATCAGTGGGCAGTGTTATCAATAGGGAGCTGGAAAGTCTCATCAGAATAATCTTTTAGGCTCTTGTTAACATGGACATATCCATGGGGCAAATGGAATTTTTTGTTTGTTTTTAGGGTTAATTTTTTAATTATTTAAAAAAATCTTTATTGTTGAAAGTATTACACAGGTCTTTCTGCCCTCTCCCCCCCAATTAACCGCTTCCAGCTTGTTCCTGTTCCCCCCTGATCTCCCCCCGCCCCCCAGGCTCTCATTATTCCATTGTCTGTGTCCATGGGTTATACATACAAGCTCATTGGTTGACCTCTTCCCACCCACCCTTCCCCGCCTTTCCTCTGAGGTTCAACAGTCTGTTCATGCTTCTATATCCCAGGAATTTGAGGTGTTGATGAACCAGAGTCAAGGATGTTTCTGGCTACCACTAGGGCTGAGACTGGTTCAGTGCAAAATTTAAAGGGGTGTCATGAAGCTCAGTAATCAAGATTTAAAAAAATTTAATGCAATATTTTATTTAAAAAAATTACTGCAAAAATATCAACATTTAAACAAAGACAGGGTCCGTATTACTCATTTCCCCTTTTGCCTTAGCTTCCCATCTGGCTCAGCTGGACACAGGGTACTGGCCCGTTTCCTGAAGGAATTTACCAAAGGCCAGTGTTGTGGCGCGCACTCCCAGGCTTGTTCTAGAGTGTTTATTGCTCTTACATATGCATATTGGATTTTCCAAATGTTAACTCCAAGTAGAGCAATGAAACATTTTCAAAAGGTCAAAGGTCCTTCTTGTTCATCTTATGAGAGGCTTTCCTCATCTTGACAATGACTTTGCTCCATTTGATGTGGAATGTATGAGCTGGTTTTTTCCAAATCATCTTATTCAGCATGAAATGTCCAGCAGCAGATCCAACCTCCTCATCCCATACCTCTGATTGTCCCCACTGTCCAATCAAGACTTCCTGTCAGCTACCCTTTACAGTCCTCACAATCCCCATCTTTTTTAAAAAATGAGTTATTGAGTAACAATCCTTTAAAAAAATATTTTTATTGATTTCAGAGATGAAGGGAGAAGGAGAGAGAGAGAGATAGAAACATCAATGATGAGAGAGAATCATTGATAGGCTGCCTCCTGCACACCCCCTACACTGGGGATTGAGCCCACACCCTGGGCATGTGCCTCAACATGGAATCGAATCATGACCTTCTGATTTATAGGTCAATGCTCAACCACTGAACCACACCAGCCGGGCTATTGAGGAACATTTCTTGAGTACTTTTTGCGTCAAGAGATTTTCATTTATTTCCTTAATTACCTCTCTTTTCATCCCCACCCCCTTTATTTTTCATTAATTACCTCATTCAATTCTTTCAACTATCCCTAAGGGGTAGATATTATTGACCCTAATTCACAGATGAGAAAATTTGAGGCTCGGAAATGTAAAAATGTAAGTAAACTTGCTCAAGGGTCTCACATAGTTGACCAGCCGAGCAGCCTGTGTTGGAACCCAGACATCCTGCTCTAGAGCTCATGTTATTCACCACCTCACCTCCTGCCTCTTTCTGAGCGAAACCCTCTCCAACTGCCACTTCTTCCGTATCTAACTCAACTGCCACCTCCTCCAGGCAGACTCTTTTGGTTATTTCAACTCGATGTTCATTTGCCCCTCAACTCATGGTCCCAAGCACGTTCTCTAAACCCCTTTTATAATTCCCATCACATTTTTCTATTTCCTATAGTTATTTGTGTATATATCTGGAAATAGAGCACTTGTCCAACAGAACTCCCCCCCCTTCCCCCAAAGAAAACCACAATGCCTAGCTTATGGGACACACTCCAAGTATTTCTGCTGAATGAAGGGAATGTGCGCGTCGCCCTCAGGGGTCCAGCCTTGAGCTCCTCAGTCTGAGCTATGCTCAGTGTGGGTCAGAGAAGGCCTCACGGTCCACAAACCCTGCTGACTGACTGACCAAAGGGCTGAGGTGCCTCTGGAGGATGCTTTTCTGGCTTCTTCTGTCTTTCCCATGTAAAAGGCCTTGTTTTTTTTTTTTTTTTGTATTAAGTTTCTAAATACAGAAGCTAAGACTTTTTCCCTTTCACAAGGTAGGAAATGCCTGATGGAAGGAAAGAAAAACCTTGCCAAAACCTTAGGAAAATTCTCAGCAAACTCCCAGAAGTCTGTTGAAGCCGGAAGGCCTCAGGTTGAAACGCTCACTACTCAAAAGAGGTCTTTCTACGGGGTCGCACTGGGTTAAATTCCCCTGGTGTGTTCATGTGTGTGTATGTATGTGGGTGTGTGTTTTAAGTAAGAAAAGCTATCAGAGGATGGAGGGACAACAGCTTTTGAACAGACCACCCCAAGTGAGGTTACTTTCAGGAGCAATGATTACATGTGGCTGTGGCAGAGGGGAGCTATTGGGGTTGGTGCTAAATAAGATGGAGACATAGTTGCCACCTGACTGGCACATCTGGATTTTCTCTTTCAGAACCTGGGGCTAGTTTTGCCCCTTCCTCATCTAGCCTAGCACCCATGGTCCCCTCGCTGTTCCCTGTTTTCAGAAGAGCCCACACCCAGGTTCCCGACTCTTTCCTCCCAGGAAGACCTTTCTGACCTCCTTCTCTCCCCGCTGAAATGTGGACATCCTGTCTGCTTCCACACGTCTGCTCTCAGAGTCTCCCTAATCTGCTAATGTGATAATGGGAATGCATGCCTTTCTCCCTACCCCTGATAACACACTTTGCTCAGCCACAGACAAGCAGGGAGGCTGTAGGAGCAGATCCAATGCCGTTAGATAGCATCAGAGTTACTGCAGTTCAGCCTTCTTGCTATTGTTTTTGTTTTAAAAGAGCAAAGAGCAAGCCAAGCAGCAAACAAAACAGAAGCTGTTTTGCAAATCCAGGGCCAACTTATGGTTCATTGTGGCTCCAAAGGGTATTTTTTTTCTTTTTCTTTTTCTTTTCTATTGGAAAAGGCTTTCTCCAGCTCGTAGGCCATACAACATGTTTTTCGGGATGATTTGCATAAGTTGAAAAATGTGTTCAACGACTCCTCCCCCACAAATAAACAAACAAACAGGATGCCCATTTCTTCCATTTCCTTCTTTGCAATAAGACTTTTCCTCGCTGACAAGGGTATGGCAGAGGGGCGATGACAGGATTGCAATTGTCACAACTGCCTGAATCCTCACCCGGCTGCCCAATGGCCTCTTGCTCAGGATCGCAGGGAGGTCTGTGAAGGGACAGGTGTGGAGTGCTGTTATTTGTCACTGGAGCTTTGGCCCCTGTCTTCTCTGGCTTCTTCCTGGCTGGGAGGCTGGCTGTGAATCTGGAGCGTTCCTTTTGCTCACTTTCCCAGAGATACCCATGCCGGTCTTCTTCCTCCTCCTCCCTGTCTTTGCCCTTGGAGACTCCGGATGCCCCCCTGACTAAGAGGGTTATCTCATTTCCTCAGTTTCTAAGCAAACAGAGGAAATGCCCGTCCCATGGAAGAGAGCTGTCTCTGCTTGGACCTCCCACCCAGGCTACCTTATCTACCTCAGCAGCCCAGTGTGTACTTGATGTGGGTGAGAATTTTTATGGGGAGCTTTGATCTGCCCCTAGAGCAGTGGTTCTCAACCTTCCTAATGCCGCAACCCTTTATTAGAATTCCTCATGTGGTGGTGACCCCCAACCATAAAATTATTTTCATTGCTACTTCATAGCTGTAATTTTGCTACTGTTATAAACTGTAATGTAAATATCTGATAGGCAGGATGTATTTTCGTTGTTACAAATTGAACATAATGAAAGCATAGGGATTAATCACAAAAACAATATGTAATTATATATTGTGAAATATTTATTTCTAATTACAAATAAATAAAATTTTGTCTTGAATCATGGTGTAGCATGGGTAACAGTCTTCATAGGACAACAGTAAACTACATTGCTACACTTTGCTACACTGAGGAGCGGTGTGTTGGTTCCTAAGACCATGGGAAATAGGTGTTTTCCGATGGTCTTAGGCGACCCCTGTGAAAGGGTTGTTCGACCCCCAAAGGGGTCGCAACCCACAGGTTGAGAACCACTGCCCTAGAGGTTGATGAAAAAAAAAAAAGGTGGACACTCTACAAGTGTAGCAGACATGTGGCAGACAGCACTAATCAACTGTAATTCTCCCACTGAGCCTGGGCAGGGCTATGCCCCAGCAGGCATTGGCAATCTATTGGAATTTACATTGGAAAGCAAAGCAAACACATTTGCCTTCCTTTGCAGGGGGACGCTTCTGGCATTCACACGGGAGGGCAGAGGAAGGGGCAGTTTTCAGCTGCCTGTAGCTAACAAGGTATGAAAGCTGGGAGAGAGGATGAAAGCTGCTTTTTCTGGTTTCATGTGGCTTTAAGGCCAAAAGTTTTACCCGAGTCACCTGCTGAACCAGGGCTTGAATGGACCTCCTGAATGTGCATCTCCATTCATTTTCTCTGCCGAATAAGAAACAAAAAGGGCAAGAACCAACAACCGCTAGTAGCAGTGGACATGCTCCTTAAAGAAGAATGCATTACAGTGATGCAGGCCGCCAACGAGGCTGGGGGTGGCTGGGCTGAGCTGGAGGTATCCAGGACCCCAAAAGCCGTGGTGGCCCACGGTGATCCCGCAGAACAACACACATTCTCCTCGTCTGCCACTGGTGTTTAGACGCCATTGGAATTTCCTGGCAGGACTGTCGGGTCCAAATCCATTCAAAATTGATTTCTGTGCCTTCGATGGGGAATTTTGGCCAGGATCCCTGTCACCCCCCATTCGGCCAGACATTCTCCTTTCCCTTTGGCTCCTTAGCTGCCTCTGGGGGAGTCTGGGCCTTTTTTGTTTCCTCTTGAGTCAGTTCCGTTGGTCTGAGGCTGTAGCAGGGATTGAGGTAGGTTGCCCTGCAGGTCTGAAATGCTCAGCGGCCTCTCAGCAGGGTGGACACAGCCCAATGCTGAGAAATTGAGTTCTCAGCCAGGATCTCCCCATTTGGCCGGGGAGCCGGGAAATGGGCAGGAGTTTCCAGAGCCAGAGCAGAGGGAAAGGAGTCAGAGAAGAAGAGCAGAGGCTGAATAGGATTTACTGTGAAACCAGCTCCTCCTCTCCAAGTGCCCTTTGCTGAGGCTGCTGCCTGCGAGCTTGCACACAACACCAGTAGCGGGCGGAGCACTGATACCTGCCAGGTGTTCTTAGGTGACAGCCAGGTGGGGGAAGAAGACCAAGTCCTTTCCTCCAAGAATCCAGGAATTTACAAACAGACAGAGGACATGACAAGTGCCACTCTGCCTAACATGGAAACGCGGAGAAGGTGGTAGACAGCTGTAGTATGCCAAGAGTCCAGATGAAGGGGACTACAATCTTCTCTATGGGCCCACAGACTAGATTTCAAGTTGTGTGTGTGTGTGTGTGTGTGTGTGTGTGTGTGTGTGTATGTATGTATCTCAAGACTTCTCTGTTCTCCAGACAAGTGGGTCTCGTTCTCAACTCAGCTTCTTAGCTGTACATTGGAATCACCTGATGAGCTTTAAGAACTACTGATGCTAGGCTCTACTCCAGGGGTTCTGACGCTAATGACTGAGTATAGGACTGAATGCCATAGGGATGGGCAAGGGCAAGCTGGATGGTGATTGGCTGAGCTCTGGTGTTTTCTGCTTTGATTGATGAGATGCAAAAATGGTGGTGGTGTGAGGCTAGAGGGCAGTTTCTATTAGTCCAATAGGAAGCAGGGGAGGAAGGAGGTGGTCTCTAGGTTGTGTTTGCATTGCAAATAGACCCACAGGAAGCAGGATTTCACAGTCTAAAGTAACATCTCACAGTTCTTTAATATCAGCATACACTCCTGAGAGGACTTTGCTCATTCTCTCTGTCCCTGTTCCTTTCATTCCAGCGGTTCTCAACCTGCGGGTCGCGACCCCTTTGGGGGTCGAACAACACTTTCACAGGGGTCGCCTAAGACCATTGGAAAACACAGATACGATTCATAACAGTTGCAAAATTACAGTTATGAAGTAGCAACAAAAATAATTTTATGGTTGGGGGTCACCACAACATGAGGAGCTGTATTAAAGGGTCGCAGCATTAGAAAGGTTGAGAACCACTGCTCCATTCATTCTTTCCTTCTTCCCTCTCTTTCTTCCTTACCTTTCCCCCCAGATATTTACTGAGCTCACGCAATGTCCAAGGCACAAGTGTGTGGGACTATCAATGAACAGGGGAGATTAGCTCTTCATTTCAAGCTTACCATAAAGCAACAAATATGCATCGTGATGGAGATGGTAGTGTCCTGTCTCCTTACAATAGGCACACCTGTCTCATCTCAGGCTCGCTCTGCCTTTCCCCCCGATCTGTATTCTTGCTTCCCTTTCTGATCTGTCTGGGAGCCTGAGCCTCTAAAAGCTGCTGCCATATATTGGCCCTTCTCTGTATTTTCTTTTCTCCCCGCCTCCTTGCCACACTGTCTCGGTTGATGAAAACCTCCTTGGCTAGCTCCAGCAGTTTGGTGGCATTTTTCCTGGAAACGCTTCCAGCTTCTGTAACTTTCTCCTGATATCAGGCTGGACTTGGCCTACAAAAGCGGCGTTACCATGGTCTGATTTTCCAGGGCCTCAGGGTTAAAGGGAGTATAGATCCGCTATGCCTCACATAGTCTCTTGTAGAAAGCTGCTGGACTTTCGTTCAGGCTTGTAGAAAACTTCAGAGATGTTAGCCATATTGGTGGGCTTCTGACCCCATGGAGGAAGGCCAGCTGATATCTTTCTAGCCTGGCCCTTCCATCTTCTGAGTTCGGGTTCCAATCAGGTTCCTCATCTGGGAAGGCCTCCCTGGCCCATCTGTCTGTGTCTAATATTCCTGCCGGGGCCTGGGTCTGGAGCCACTTCTGAGCCTCTGATACTACTCTCATGCACTCCTTGGTGTTAAAGAACATGAAAAGCAGCTGCTTGCAGTCCACCCAGGTGGGCTTCTGGGTCTGGAAGATCATTTCTAAGAGGTCTACCATGGCCTGAGGTTTTTCAGAATAAGCTCGGGTGTGATGTTTCCAATTCAGGATGTCACTTGTGGTGAAGGGCTGATAATAATAGATTGGCCTTTCCTTCTGCAAAGTCCCATCTTCACCAAGCACTTGGGCACCCGAGTCTCCCTGAGAGGCATCTGATGTGCTGGTTGTGGTTTGGGCCTTTGATCGGCTGAAAGCAAGTGCCTCCCAACTGGCTCTGGAGAGCCTGGTTGAGGAGAGATGGAGGGGGCCGTGTTTCTAGACTTTCCAGACCTTCCAGACCTGCGGGGGGAGCACTCGGTGCTGCCTGTGGCACATATGGAGGTGGTAAAACTGGCGGGACTTCCTCAGGGGGTCCTGGCAGAACAGGGGTTTGAGTTCCCTTCTAAGGGACCTGTTTCTTTTCTCCTGCCTGCTTCTCTTCCACTTGCTCCTCTCCTGCCTGCTTTTCCTTAGCCTGCTCTGCCCTGCCTGCCTCTTCACTCCTGCTATTAAAACTTTGCTCTGTCTCTTGTTACACACGCAGAACCAGACCCAAGGCAGCAAGGATTGAGCAATTTGTAACCAGCTGTCTATGTAGGGAAACTGATCTGAGTGTCCAGGATCTTTTGAGACTACATTCCGGACTGCCCTGACCAGCCTCTTATCTAAGGAGCCTTCCGAGGGCCAGCCGACCCCGAAGGCTGGCCATTCTGCTTCACAGAATTTCCTCAGTGTTTTGGGGTTCATTTTAACACCATAGTCTCCACTGAAATCCTTTTCAAAAATTTTCAACATGCAATTGAGAGCAGTGGGTTTACTTTGTCCCTACCCCATGATGATCGGTGGCAAGAGACAGATAGGGGAGGAGTGACCTGTTTTCACGGATCCTCACTCAGATGCCCACCTGGCTGCATCTCTTGGGACCTTGGATTTGTCTTAGCTAAGGTGCACCCCTATAAACCCCAGGCCTGGTCACCTCCACGTGGGGGTGAGTCACCATTATGCCATATGACAAATCACAGAACCACAGGTTGGGACCCACTCAGATTCCGTAACCAAGGTGGAGCCACACAAAGGTTAAAAGAGGGCAGGCCCTCTCCCTCCACACTCACACACTTTCACCAGACATTCACTCAGAGTTTAAAAACACAGTCCTCCCGATTCCTGATTCCTGACCAATTTAACTGATGAAGTCCTCTGACTTCCGGGGAGGTGATCAAGCTCCCCGTTCCACTCACTGGAGTGGGCCTGACTGAGTGAGGCCCCTACGTTACCGATTCTGTCAAGAGGTCCAGAAGTGTCCATTCACTTTTTCAGATGCCATCTGGGTCCTAGGCTGAGATCTGGGAGCGCCAGGAGTCCCCGGTTCCATTCTGCTAAAAGCAGGGCGAGACTTCTGGAGGCCTATCCTGCGCCCCTGCCCTGTCTCCTCACCAGAGGCAAAAAAAAAAAAAAAAAGCCAAGCGTGGTTGGTTTTCCAGTATCAGGGAAACAGCTGTTGCAGAAGACCAAAGAAAACCAAGGACACTTCTGAGAAAAAAAAGGAGAGACACTGTTTAATACGCCGGCAGATTCAGGGAACAGCCTTCCAAATCTGAGTGAAGGAACATGCATGGGGCTTTCCTTTATATCTCCGTGTGGTCCATGTCCCACAAATATGGATTATGCTTCTGGTCCTTTTCGAAAGCCTTGCAAGAAGGCCCTTAGATGTTGGGGGTCTCCAGGCCATATCTGATGGTCTGGCCTGGTGTCAGCATTAATAACCCTCCCTCTGGGCAATGCACTGTCCACAGCCCAATGGCCTCTGTAACTGGTTCTGCAAGACCAGTATCTGGGAAAGAGGTTGTGACTTAATTATAGGTTATCAAGAATGTACACTGAGCTTGCTGGCATGGATACAGATCACAACCCTCCCAATATTAGGGTTACATTGGAATTAGCCCTCTTTAGCCTTCTCAGAATGAAAATGCAGGCTATGTGACTGCAGAGCTTGAACTTCTGCCATACACTGGATAATACCATCTCTACACTAGCTCATTTTGAAGTCACATGATCTGTCACATGAAAGCAGATAGCGGCTAGTGTAGAGAGTGCCTGGGAAGGCACATGGGCATTTCTTTAATTATTGTCAGCTGAATCCAGTGGCAAAGCCATGTCCTGGAAACACACTTTGCCAAAAAGCGGGAGTGTTGTCAGCTTGGCCTTCAGCCCAGGTGCCAGGGGGTGGGTTTTGTTATTTAAATCCTGCTAAGCACCAGGAATGAATATGACTCAGGCCCACCCAAGAATGCACATAATTTCCTTTGTCTTGACATTTAGTAAAACTTGCTGTTTTTTCTTTTTTCTCTGTATAAAATAAACATGCTATATTGGCTGGGGCCCCTTTCCTGTCCCTATTCTTTTCCCTGTCCCTATCAGAGGACAGTGGTCCCACCTGGCCCCAGCTTTTTCCTTCTATCTTTGTGTCTGTCTGGTTATTTCATTTTCTCAATCCCCAGCTGCTCCTACTCTGGAACCAGACAGGCTCTGTAGCCTCGTTGGATGAGGAAAAGAGAGAAATATTTATAGGCTAGATTACTTTTCACTCATAGGAGCTTCCCAATCATTGTTTGATAATTTTCCAATGAAGGTGATTTACGACTCCAGGTTTACCCTTTCTTAAATCATGACACTGTACTACTACAGAAACTCAAATGGGACTTACATTGTTTCCCAATGTCCCGACTCACACTCAGCAGTGATCAAAATATATTTACATGGTGTTATAACAAGATGTGTATCCTATAGTCGGAGCTTGTTTCCTGGCATCTCCACGAAGTTGGGCGTTCTAAGACTGTTTATAGAAAGATGACAAACGTTATGGAAAGATAACACCACTTTTTGCTGTTATTACTACAATATTGCTCAGATCTTCTCACTGGAAAAATTAATAATAGCATGTTTAATACTCACGACAACCAAAATGCCACTTCACATTTTTTTGTAGCATGTTTTTGTAGGGAAATCTTCAAGCCAGATCCTTGCGTTCATCTTTTTAGCCTCCCTTTTCAGTCCTTATCTTGTTTCCCTTCTCTGTACCTTTTGAAACTGCTGGGCTCTCCTCCTTCCCACTTGTCTTTGGGATATCGATCTCTCTTAGTGTGCCCAGCCCGGAAACTAGTCTTCTCAATTTGGCTGGTTCTTTTACCTCTGCACAGTGCTTACAGGTTGGAGCTGTTACCAGTGAGGCAAAGATTCATTCATTAAATTAAGATTTCTTGGATATCTGCCAGGCACTCTTCTAGGTGCTGTGGATATAGCCGTGAACAGATCAGACCTCGTGGAGCTATCTGCATTTATGGAACTTCCATGATAAAGGAAGTGGCAGATAATACAATAAATAGACCTGTACTTTAACCTGTTGTAGATGATGACAGGTAGTATGAAGTCAAATAAAGCAGGAAAGGAGGTGGGGACACTAGAATTTGATTTTAAACAGGTGGTCAGGACGTTCTCACAAAGAAAATATTTGTTTAAGGATTTGGAATCAGGGAGGGAGAGTGCCATGGAAAGATCTTGGGGAAGAGCTTGGAAAGCAGAGAGAACAGTTCAGTACAAAGGCTGTGAGGGCCAGCTTGCCCAAGGTGTTTGAGGACTACCAGGGAGGCCAGTGTGGAGTGAGATTGTACAGGAGAGGAGGTCATGGGAGGTTGGGCCCCTCCTTCTGACACTACTGTGGGGACACTGGCTTTTAGCTATTGCAGGGGTTTGAACAAAAGAATCATATTTGCCTTATGTTTTAAAACAGCGGTTCTCAACCTTTGGGTCGCGATGAGCCCAAGACCATTGGAAAACACAGATATTTACATTATGATTCATAACAGTAGCAAAATTACAGTTATGAAGTAGCAATGAAAATAATTTTATGGTTGGGGGTCACCACAACATAAGGAACTGTATTAAAGGAGAACCGAGTGGGGGTGAGGGTGGCAGGAGAAGGAAGGAGAAAGGCCAGGTGGAGGCTATTGCTAAAGTCTAGGTGTTGGAACAGCATGGACTCTTGATCTAGGGTGGCTGCTTACACAGGGCAGTGGCAAATGGGATTCATCCCCTGAGTTGTAGTTCCAAGTCAGCCACTAATGAGTACAATGGGCAGGTCTGCCCAAGATTCATGGACAGGGGTAAGAGGACAAATGTGGATCGCCACACATTTAAAAGGCTTAATCAAGCTAACACACTTTTAAATAAAATTATTTAATTCCCTTTGGCAGCATACCTTCTAATGACTAAATATAACATTATGATTGGGTGTAACATGTTTCCCTGTAGCAACTGAGGTGACTGACAACCCCAGAGAGCCAGGGCTTTGCACCTCTGCTTGGCTATGAATCTCTTGTGAGCATGCGTGGCTGACTCATGAGAGCAGGCACTGTGCAGTGCATTCTCCCTCACCTGTATGTCGACTCCTCTCTTGCTGACAGACATGGATTTGGGTCCAGGACCAGGTTGCCACCTTCGGTCCAAATCAGAGGGAACTGAGGTTATTTTCCTAGATTTGGGGAATGGCAAATCTTTTTCTGGACAGTGGTTCTGGTCTCCTTGCTGGCAAGAACCAGGTCTTGTCCCATTGGGGAAGTTCTATTTCTAAAATATAGTTGTATTAAAATATCATTTCATATCGTAAAATTCATCTGTTTCCAATGTACATGTTAGTGATTTTTAGTATATCCACAGCAATGTATATCCATCACCTCTACCTATTTTTAGAACATTTTTATCACCCTCTGTAGAAATTTTGTACTAGCAGTCTAGAGTCTAGGTGTTGGAATAGCATGGAGACTTGATCTAGAGTGGCTGCATCCATTTTCCCTCCCCACTGTAGCCCCAGCTAGTTTCTGTCTCCATAGCTTTGCCTGTTACGGACATTTCATGGAAATGGAATCATACAATATGTGTTCATCTGTGACTGGCTTCTTTCACTTAGCGTAATGTTTTCAAGCTTCATCCATGTTGTAGCATGTATCAGTACTTCATCCCTTTTTATGGCTGAATAACATTCCATTGTATGGCTATACCACATTTTATTTACTCACTCATCAATTGAGGAACATTTGGGTTATTTCTACTTTTTTGGTTATAAGGAAGAATGCTGCTCTGATCATCTGTTAACAAGACCCTCGGTGAATGTATGTCTTCATTTCTCTTTGAGTGAAATTTCCCTCGGAGTGAAATTGCTGGTGATTCTGAGCAATTGCCAAACTGCTTTCCATAGCAGCTGCACCATTTCACACCCTCCCCAGCAACACACGAGAGTGTCTGTGTCTTCATATCCTCATCGGCACTTGTAGTCATCTGTCTTTTTTATGATAGCCATACCAGTGGTTGTCAAGTGGTGTGTTGTGGTTTTGATTTGTATTTCCAACATGTTGAACATCTTTTCATGTAGTAATTGGCCATTGGTATGTCTTCTTTAGAGAAACCTCTACTCAGGTCCTTTGTCCAGTTTTACTTACTTATTTATTTATTTTTTTTTTAGTTTTAGAGAGAGGAAGGGAGAGAAAGAGCGCGAAACACCCATGTGAGAGGGAAGTTTCCTACACATGAACCAACTGAACCCTGACTAGGATCAAACCCATGACCTGGGTATGTGCCACCTTTTGGTGCATGGAGACGATGCTCCAACCAACGGAGCTACACCAGCCAGGGACCTTTGTCCAGTTTTCAGTTCTTGTTACGTTTTGTTGTTGTTGTTATTAAGCCATGAGAGTACTTAACATATTCCAGAGATTCATTCCTTATCGCAATCTGCAAATATGTTCCCCCATTCTGAGGGTTATCTCTCCTATTGACCTTTCCAGGTTTTGGAACACTCTCTGGGCTCCAGGACTTCTGACCCTTATCAAATCACAGCGCATTAGAGAAAGGAACAAACATTTAGTAAGTACCTTTCACGGGTTATTTATTTTCATTCCCACCACGGGCCAGCGGGTTTATATTATTAGTTCCATTTTACATCGATAACACTGACACTCAGGAACATGCAGGCACCTTGGCCAAAGTCCCCCAATGAGGGAGGAATGTAAAAGGAGATTAAAACCCACAGGCTTTTGATTCTAAATCCAGGCTTCTTATTCTGTAGCTATCACGTCTCCTCCTATCACAATGAGTTGACACCAGATCCATCAGAATTATAAAAATAAAACGCTGCTATCAAAGAAACAATGAAGGTCTTGGCCTGCCAGCCCATTCACCTAACGTCACCTTTATGGAAAGGGGTGGGAATCGTGTGTGTATCTGGGAGGCTGGCCTGGGAAGGCGAAATCTCAAGTTGAAGCACGGGAGTATTTTTAGGTAAGTGATTGTGTTTGCTTTTCCTTTCGGAGGGTGTCAGGATAGCCCCACGTGGCAACTATTATTATTCCTCTTGGCATTACAGCCTGGCAGCTGGCAGCCTGGAAGTGGGGCCCCATGGCATGCTGGGATATTCATGATCAGAGCAGATAAAAGAGTTGGAAATTACCAGCTGGCCTGCATTTCCTAGGGAGATGGGGAGAGCAGATATTGTTGGGAGGGAAAAGGGCCCTGGGTCATGCCCTGGGAGAATGATTGGCTGAGGCGGGCCAGGAGGGCCAGCTTTAAACAATTCTCTTTCTCTGGAACGTGATCCTGGGGGCATTTCATAAAACAGGATCCCGAGGCTGAAACGATGTAGTTACATGGAAAGAAACTCAGCTGGCAATGAGGTCCTTTACTCTAGCCCACAATTTCCTCCCCACCACCCCCCTGGAAAAATAACCAGATAATCTTATATATTCATCAAAAACAGATACTCTACATAGGCTTTCCCGAGCGCTCACGGTTTCTCTCTCAGTTGGAAATGACCAGTATGGAAGATTAGGATTCAGTAGCTGCTGTTCCTTCCTGTCCAACATTCCTCTCCCTTCTAGTCATCTGAATCTGGCTCAATCTGGCAGAGATTAGCAGAGCGGATGGTATACACTGTCCATGGTGTGCATTTGGTTAGTGGGGTGGCTTTCGAGTGAGGTTCAAAAGCCTTCAAGTGGTCTCCAACTGCATGCTGCGTCTTTCCAGTCTGGTATCATTATAGAGCTGCAGAGGGTGTCAGCAATGGTGGTTTGCTAAATTCTGATATAAGGGAAGGAATGGGGTTTGCCCAAGCTCAGGAGTCCCTATTCAAATAAGATACTATACATCACTAATTCTTTCAACAGACAATAGTAGACACATGGTATAGTACCAATACTGTCTTAGGTGCTCCGAATCACAGTAGATTCAGAGATATGGCCTGTACCTTCCTGGGGCTTTCGATATAGTGAGTAGAGGTTGCCATGATGGGGTAAGTAGATTGACTATTATAGCTCAGTCAGAAGATTAAGCGTTCTATTGTCCAAGAAGGCAGCAGATTCCAGTCAAATTGGGAGGATCAGAGAAATTGCCTTTAATTTGAAGAGCAGCCCTTAATACATTTTCTAAACTCTGTACTGTTGTTTTTCTGGGGGGAGAAGGGGAGAAACACTCTGGGAATCATTATATTCCTACATGTCTTTTTTTTTTTAAAAATATATTTTATTGATTTTTTACAGAGAGGAAGGGAGAGGGATAGAGAGTTAGAAACATCGATGAGAGAGAAACATCAATTAGCTGCCTCCTGCATACCCCACTACTGGGGATGTGCCCACAACCAAGGTACATGCCCTTGACTGGAATTGAACCTGGGACCTTTCAGTCCGCAGGCCGATGCGCTATCCACTGAGCCAAACCGGTTTTGGCCTCCTACATGTCTTTCTGGGTGTTCCACAAATGCAAGGCCCTGACCCCTCCTTGCCAGGGTCAAATCTCAGGATTGTGTGTGCAGTGAGCACCTTGAGGGATGAAGTGATGTCTTCCTTTCGGGCCAATTGCAGGTGCGCTTGCTGCTCGCTACAAAAGAGGTAGATTCCCCCCAAGCTCGGTGCTCCTCAGCTGTGATCCAGACTCCCTTCCTGGGAAGCACCCATCTGGGCATTATTATGTTGCCATGTGGAACTCGGGGGCCAGAGGAAGTGATGCAAACACGTTGCTACTCGGGCTGCTTGCTGTGCCGTGAATGAGACCATCTTCAGCCTCTGACCCAGGAGTCTGTGTCTTCTGCCAGCAGCCACGAAACAGCAACATGCTAACGGTATCCCTCCCACCAAGCGCTGAAATGCTCTTTCTGGGCCACGCTTTGTTAAAAAGGAAGAAGAGCCCTGACTGGTTTGGCTCAGTGGATAGAGCGTTGGTCTGCAGACTGAAGGGTCCCAGGTTCGATTCCGGTCAAAGGCATGTACCTTGGTGGCGGGCACATCCCCAGTAAGGGGTGTGCAGGAGGCAGCTGATTGATGTTTCTAACTCTCTGTCCCTCTCCCTTCCTTTCTATAAAAAATCAATAAAATATATTAAAAATAAAAATAAAAAAAATAAAAAGGAATAAGAGGGCCCCATGGGAAGGTTGTTTGAAACCTCAAAGTATCACACACGCATAATAATACAGTTCCATCTGAAGTTGCACCATCATAGTTCTGTGGAAAATCACCTGGATTCAAATGAGATGGATTATTCTAGGGCAAAGGGTTCCGAAGTGTTCTCATTTTGACAACTGAACCATTTCCCCCCAAATAATTTATAAGAACACCAGGATATACGAACCACAGGGAAAAATACCATTTTAAGAATAAATGATGAGTTTGAAAGCTGCCTGCATTTTGTAATTTAGATGCATTTCAGTAAAGAACATTCATAATTCTATTTTGATGGGAGATGACCTGTAATTGCTACCGCCTAGGTATCCCGGTGCTCGCTTAAAGACGAGGTGTTGGGTGGTGGAGGGGTCGTGCCAGGGAAGGCAGCTAATGCTCCGCTGGGAGGCCTCACAGAGAAGCATTCCATTTTGTGGATTTGCCACATTCTGCTATCTGGCCTTCAGCCTTGGGGATTCAGAGACTTGACTGATCAGCACAGCAGGAGTGACTTTCGAAGGCTGACTCCCATGAACTGTGCTTAGAGGGCCGATGTACAAACCAGCATTGGCTTTGTTTGAACTAGAGAAAGGTGCCCCTTCTAGTTGGCCAACAGAGCCCTACACCAAGGATTGGTGAGAAGGGTTGTTGGAAACCCTCCCCTCTGCTGCACACCCCCTACAGGGCACCATCTGTACGATGCTATGCAGTGCACATGGCATGCAGTGTAATGCCTGCATCCCCAACTGGATGCTGAGCTTGTGATGGATGGACCACGTCCTATATGTTCTTTTACCCACAAGGGCCAGACCTGGGCCCTGCCTTCTTCCATGAACAGAAACAAAACAAAACAAAACAACAACAAAAAAACAGATAAGAAAAGAAAAAGAGGAATAGAAGGAAGAAAGAAAAAAAAAAAAGAAAAGGAGAAAGAAAAGATGTCAGGAGAAAAAAATGTCAAATAAACTAAAAGGATAGATCTTTTCTGATTTAGGAAAAACTTTCACGTATCCTGTATTAGATCCCGGATATGTGTGTGAATGATCATATCAGTCCTGTAAGGTATGTTGGATCGGTTCCCTTTTATTTTGCGGTTGGGGAACTGAGACTCAGAGAGGTCATTTGACTAACTCCAGGTCACACAGCTCATGGACCTGAGAGTGGGACGTCTCCTCTGTGTTGGTGATATATGTAGTTTGGCTTGGGGAGGAGGATGCCACTCATTGAGGGGGCTGTCGCAGGGAGGAGGTGGACCTTCGATCCTGGTGGCTCTATTTGCTCAGCTCTGACTGGCTTCTCTCGTTTAATAAACTGTGTTAACTTTACTAGCTCTTGTTTCTGTCTCCGCTACACAGCAGTGGTTTATGCAATGTGTTGGAAAAATGTGCTAATTGCTGGCTCTAATTTTCTTCCATCTGAACATAAATACTTGGCATTTCAGTACTTGGAGGGAGGAGTGACACAGTGGAGCTGAGGCACTCACAGAGCTTGGTGGCTTGCGGGGGGAGGCTGGAGGGCAGGGGAGCAGAGTGTGCAAGAGCAGAAACACAGGTGTTTGCAGAATGTCCTGGGGTTAGTTAGTGGGAGGGGTTTGTACGTTGTTGTGTGACAGTAGGAGTGGGAGAGGCAGAGGAGAAAGTGGAATAAAGATTTTTTTTTAATATATATTTTTTATTGATTTTTTACAGAGAGGAAAGGGGAGAGACAGAGAGTCAGAAACATTGGTAAGAGAGAAACACTGATCAGCCGCCTCCTGCACAACCCCCACTGGGGATGTGCCCGCAACCAAGGTACATGCCCTTGACGGGAATCGAACCTGGGATCTTCCAGTCCACAGGCTGACGCTCTATCCACTGAGCCAAACTGGTTTCGGTGGAATAAAGTTTTTTAAGGACCCCATCAATGCTCCCTGTTACACAAGAAGAGAGAATTAGCTAATACAGAGGACTTGTAGCTATTTGGCAATTATAAGTGGGTAAGATATGAGGTCATGCGATTGCAGAGTTATTCAAGAGATGGTTTTTGAGCACCTGTATGTCCCAGACATTGTGTTCCATGCTGGACAGACAGAAGGGGCAAGGCGCATGTGGCTCTGGCCCCATAGAGCTGACAATGGAGTCCCAGAATATTAGCGCTGGATGGAGCCTTAAGCATAATCTCTTCAACTCTTTATTTTACAGTCATAGAAAGTGAGGTCCAGAGAGAGAGGCATGAACTTGACCCTTATCATTTAGCTATTTAGTGGCAGAGCAAGACTAGAATCTACATCTCTTGATCCTAAACCCAGGCTTCTTCTACTCAAATCTTTAAAAAAATATATATATTTTATTGATTCTTTATAGAGAGGAAGGGAGAGGGATAGAAAGTCAGAAACATCAATGAGAGAGAGACATCGATCAGCCGCCTCCTGCACGCCCCCTAATGGGGATGTGCCCGCAACCAAGATACAAGCCATTGACCGGAATCGAACCCGGGACCTTTCAGTCCAAAGGCCGACGCTCTATCCACTGAGCCAAACTGGTCTCGGCTCTACTCAAATCTTTACTGCCACTAAAACACAGCATCTCTTCAGGGACAGGAACTATAGCTGTATGCAAGCATGTGAGATCCACAACTATCGTATGTGTATTTGTTATATTAGGACAATGTTAGTAACTATAGGAAATAAATTGCCAGATCTTAGTGGCTTAAGCAATAGGAGTGGATTTCTCCCTATTGTGAAGACTTTTCAGCAGCTGAAATCCACACAGTCCAATTCTGTCATAGTTAAGCCTTCTTTAGGCTTCTGAAGTTCATTTGGAAAGACCTAGCTTTTTCTAGAGGAAGCTTTTTATGGGCCCAGGCCTGGAAGTGACGCTCCCAGTCCATTGCTAAAATCAGTCACGTGGTAGCACCTCACTGCAAGGGAGGCTGGGAAACCCTCTCTTGTGCACCCAGAAAGAGGAGAAACCAAGTTTGGTGAGTAATTAGTCATTCACTGTCATGTACGTTACCTATGCTTTTCATTGCAGCATAGGAAAGGGAGCTATAAAATATTTACTACAAAAAGGGGAGACTGGATATAATCGAGTTGGGAATCACCTGGTATAGAAAAGTCCTTAAGAGGAGGTGTTGAGTAGTTATTAACATTTTTTTTCCCTTGCCTGGGGATTTTCAATCCATTTCTAAGAAGAATTTCCTTTGCCCTGATTGAAAGGATATATAAACGTGACTCCCAGCATCTCAGTGGAGGCTCCTGGTGCCTGGGGGGTGTGAGATCCAGTGCTGGGCAATGCTGAACCTGACACCACTGATGAAATTAGTGGTCGATGAGATGTGAACCTTCAGAAGCCCGCTCAGGATAGTGCCTCCTGGCTCACAAAGAGCTTTCTAGAATAGTATTTCACTTAAGCGTCACATTAAGCCTCTGAGATGGAAGAGGGCGAGGAAAGGAAGGAACTAACAGGAACGCAGGGAGTTCAGCGAGAGGAGAGATTATTTCTAGCTGAGAGGCCTCCCAGAGGAGGTGGCATTTGAGATGGGTCTGAAGGAAGCATAGGGGGCAGGGGACAACACTCCAGGTGGAGGCCACACTGTGGGCAAAAGCAGAGAGGGGGGAAAACAGTGGTGCATTCTTGCAGCTGAGAGAGAAGGTCATTGTGGCTGGAGGTGGACCAGAAAGATCAAGTGGGCCCAGAATGCAGAATTATTACCCTTTTCCTCACTGCCCTCTCTCTTTTTTCCTTTAATCCTCATTTGAGGATATGGCTTGTTTTAAATTGATGAGAGAGAGAGAGAGAGAGAGAGAGAGAGAGAGAGAGAGAGAGAGAGAGAGA
>JAAGEH010000109.1:501198-537118 GCA_011751065.1 Lasiurus cinereus
TGTCTGGCATGTAGTGGGTGTCTAAGAGGTGTCCCAGGTCCCATGAAAGATTACAGTAGTCTTCCCTTATCCGTGGTTTTGCTTTCTGTGGTTTCAGTTACTCGTGGTCAGAAAATCTTAGATGGAAAATTCCAGAAATAAAAAGTTCCTGAGTTTTAAATGGTGTGCCAATTGGAGTCACATGATGAAATCTTGCACTGTCCTGCTCCATCCCAACCGAATATGAATCATGCCTTTGTCCACTATCCATGCTGTGGACACTCCCTGTTGGTTATCAACTGTTAGTGTCCCAATGTCTGTGTTCAAGTCACCCTTATTTTAACTCCATAAATGGCTCTAAGGCCATTAATATAACTCTTATTATATTGTTATAATTGTTCTATTTTATTGTTAGGTACTGTTTTTAATCTCTTACTGTGCCTAATTTATAAATGAAACTTTATCATAGGTATGTATGTATAGGGAAAATAGTACATATAGGATTCGGTATTATCCATAATTTCAGGAATATATTCCCTGAAGATAAGGGGGAACTTATACTCCGTAGTGCCCCATCCCCTGCCAGTTTAACCTGCAGATTATAGACTTGGGAAAATTACTTAACCTCAGACTCCTCATCGTTAAAATAGGAAACATCCACTTCATAGAATTATTGTGAGGCTTTAGCAAAAAAATGCTCATGATTGTTAGTGATTATTATTTATAGAAGCCTTCATTCATTCATTCATTCATTGAACTGATATTGATCTAGTACTTTTCACGTTTCGGCTTTGTAATCACAAGAGCCAATTCCTTAAGGTAACTGGCTTTCTCTCTATCTCTTTCTACATCCTGTTGGTTCTGTTTCTCTGAAGAGCCCTGATTAATACAGTTGTACTTAAATTTTTGTAGTTGAATCCATCTTCATGGTTTATATCTTGTTTAGGAAGTTCTTTTCCTACTTTTGCTCATGAAGATAACCTTTCATATTTTCTTATAAAAATGTCAAAGACTATCTTTTCACATTTAAGTCCTTAATTTGTCTGGAGTTGATTTTTCTCTATGATGTGAGATATAATTTTTTGTATATGAAGAACCAATTATCCGGGCATAATTTATCGGGCAGTCTATCATTTTCCCATTGAACAACAATGCTACTTTTGTTCAAATAAACATGGGTCTGTCTTTGGGTGTTCTATTCTATCCCATTGTTGGTCCCTGCCAACTGCCCTCCCCTGCTGGCCATCTTGTGGTGGCCAGCTTGTGTCCACATGGGGGCAGGATCTTGTGACCATATGGGGCAGTCATCTTGTATGTTGGAGTGATGGTCAATCTGCATATTACTCTTTTATTAGATAGGATAGAGGCCTGGTGCATGGGTAGGAGCCAGCTGGTTTGCCCTGAAGGGTGTCCCAGATCAGGGTGGGTGTTCCCTTGGGGTATGGGGCAGCCTGGGCAAGGGGCCTGTGGAGTTTGCAGGCCGGCCTCACCCCCCGGCAACCCAAGCAGAGGCCCTGGTATCTGGGATTTATTTATCTTCTACAATTAAAACTTTGTAGCCTGGAGTGGAGTTAAGCCTTCTGCTCACTCAGTGGCAGCAGCCATTGGAACTTAGTTGTCTTAAGATAAGGCCTGAGCCTGCCAGAGTTTGTGGAAAGCTTGGCTTCCTCCATCGCTGGGGGCAACCCAAGCCTCCCTCCTGCTCTCTCTGTGGCTGTAGCCATCTTGGTTGGTTAATTTGCATACTTGCTCCTGATTGGCTTGTGAATGTGGCTTGTGGATATAGCAGGGGTACAGTCAATTTGCATATTACTCTTTTATTAGATAGGACTAGAGGCCTGGTGCACAAATTCTTGCACAGGTGGGGTCCCTCAGCCTGGCTGGAGATCAGGACCAATTGGAGCCGGCCGGCCAGGGGAAGTTGGCTGTGGGAGTGCATTGACGGTCAGGGGGTGGCTCCTATGTTGAGTATCTGCCCAATGGTGGTCAGTGCCATCATAGTGACTGGTCTAAAGATTGCTTAAGCTTTTATATATAGAGAGCTATAAATGTATGTATATGTTATGTATGTCTTTTATTTTTCAAAGTAGTAAAAGATATCCAATGCTTTCATCACTTGGCTTCAGCAATTGTAAATACACAATTAGACTCGTCTCACCTCTAACCTCACTTACTACAGGACTTCATTTTTAGTCCCAAATCTGCCTCTGATGTCCGGCTCCTTAGAGTGTGGTCCTGGGAACAGCAGTATTCCCATCAGCTGTCAGAAGTGCAGAATGTGGTCTTGACCCCAGACCGACTGGGTCAGCGGATGATTTGCCTGCTCATCACCTGACATTGAAACACTGTCTCATCAGCTTGGCCTGAAAACGATCCCACAGGGATCTCTCTTGGCCTCAGTTTCCCCAGCTGTCGATTGAAGATGACAATCCGCCTCTGCACCCTCTCGGGGCTGCTGGGCAGATCAAAAGGCCGGAGGTATGTGGAAAGGCGCTGTAAATCGCTCAGTGTTCTATAAAGGTCAAAACCGAACCGTGAACCAGAGCAGGAAAGCTTTTAGAGAAAATTTGACAAACAGATAATGCCTTTTATCTCCAGGGCCTGGCTAGGCAGGAACTCGAGGCAGAGCTGTGTGTTATGCAAAGTAACCAGATAGAAGAAATGCCTCTTACAAGCAGTTCCTGGAAATTTCGAGCTTTATCAAGGAATTTGGTTTCTCCAGTTCACCGCCTAGTGAACATAGCTGGCCCTTAATAAGGCCCAGATGTTGACACAGTCACTCACCTTCCCCGTTGCATGGATGAGTTTCATACTGAATTTCACCTAAGGAATTTTAGACTTTAAAGATAATAATCAAAAACACTGCTAGCTTCCCTTTGGGATTCTTGCTGATTTGGGAGATCAAAGCCTTCCCAACGCCGCAATGACTGTAGACAGAGAGTGAGGTTCCTTTCCCCACTAATGTAAAGATGAATGCAGGACAATGGCCATCTTAGCACTCTGGTCCCCGGGTCTGCTCCAGGCTGGGTCTGTTTTCACATATTTGTATAATTCCCCCTTCAACCCCTCTCCCCAACCTCCCGCCCCCCAATGGCCCTCCTTCCCTGCATGCTCTGGGTCAACGTGGCCGGTGTGCTAACAGCATTAGCTTCTGTTTCAAATACAATCAAATGGATGCCCTCGCTGCTTAATTCTTGGCATACCTCACGAATGCTTGCTTCACGTCTGGGAAAAGTCTGAGATGTTTAAATTCCAAACAATGAATGATTCCCAGGGGCATCTCACACGGGGGGTTTTGTGGAATGAAAATCTGGCCCGGAGGAAAGGCGCCCTCGGTGGTGGCCCCTGGTTCTATCCGGCCTCATTTGACTTTCTGCGCGGGGCTGAGAAATCACATAACTCTCCACTTGCCAGAGAGCCCCCGCACCCTTTCGCGAGAGACAGCGCATCCAGAGGCCAGGCTGTTTTCATTACCCGCTCGCTGGAATGCCTGCGATCTGCTACGGGTCCCCGGGGGTCGCACTAACCCCAACGCAGGAATGGCAGAAATTTGACTTTGGGAGCCCCCACCGCCATCCTCAACAGGCACCGTGCTTTCCTTTCCTTCTCTAAAGAAACCAGGGAGGGAAATGAGTTCAAAATCGTTTTAATGGGCCAGGCAACGAGGACCCTACCCCACTGAGGCTGTCTTCCCCAGGCGAGGGTCTCCTCTGGCCACGGCCATTTGCCCCGAGACAGAGGCATGGGAATAGAGGCTCGCCTGCTGTTTGACCCTGGCCTTGAGTCCTGGCTGTGCCATGTACGCTCGCCGAGGAAAAGTGTGATTCGATTTTTCCTGTTTTCTTACTGAGAAAACGAGTGGCCACGTTTCAGAGGGATCTTCTGCAGATCACACAAGCCCCTGGCTCATGCTGGCCATCATCTGTGGATTTCTTAAAAAGATACTGTTGCCCAAACCGGTTTGGCTCAGTGCATAGAGCATCGTCCTGTGGACTGAAAGGTCTCAGGTTCGATTCCAGTCAAGGTACCTTGGTTGTGAGCACATCCCCAGTAGGGGACGTGCAGGAGGCAGCTGATCGATGTCTCTCTCTCATCGATGTTTCTAACTCTCTGTCCCTCTCCCTTCCTCTCTGTAAAAAAATCAATAAAATATATTAAAAAAAATAAAAAGATACTGTTTCTTCCATGTAGGAAGGGAGCATTGTCTAGCATTTTGTTATTAAGATAGTCAAGATGGATACGAAAGCGTAGGTCTGTTTAAGGAGCAGTTTCCATCCTGCTGAGAAGCCAGGCCCACAGCAGAAGCGGCACTCTGTGGGAGTTTCAGGCCCCGGAATTCATTTCAACAAATCCGCGTGGGCCTCCTGCTCCAGCGAGGATGCTGAGCTGGGCGCTTCAGTCGCATGATCCAACTAGACAGGTCTCTAGTTCTAAACGCTGCCGGTTGTTAGGGGAAATAGCAAGCAAACCTGCAAGTAGAAAGCAGTTTGACAGATGCCACAACCTGGGAAGCACCAGAGGCGCTAAGGATACCTGCTGAGACCTGAGAGGTGGCAGGAAGGTTGTGGCTGAAGTGCTATTTCACAGATGTGATCTCCATGATCAAGGAGACAGGATAGGGAATGCATGTCCAAACACACACAAGTGAGACCAAGCGGGACTTAGGAAGGCGACAAAAGTGCTTTAGGGGGAGAGGGCTTGAAAAGAGGAGATGGTGGCAGCAGAGGAGACAGGAGAGAGGGCGGGCGCAGTCTCAGAGGGTTGTCTAAACCGGTGTAGGGAGTTTGGAGAAACTTAAGGGCAATTGGGAGCCGTTGAAGGATATCATGCCCCAGGTAACATGATCAGGCTCATATTCTAAGGGACAGTTAGCGGGTTTCCATAAGCCCCTGGTGGTCCCCGTGTTCCCCATCCCTGATTTTGTCCCCCTGATGGCAGCTGTCTCTGTATGCCTGCTGAGAACAGGCACTGGGTCTGCTCACCCCTAAGCCCTCAGCTCCAAGCAGAGGGCCTGCATGTGGGCTGGAGGTAGCACAGCAGAGAAGGAGGCACACCGTCTCCTGGGCAAGGACCTGGCTCTGCAGGGACCCCTCCCTCTGATAAAAAAACTAGAATGAAAGGCTCTTTGAAAAAGAAAAGTTCGAGAATCACTGTGCCAAGTTCTGAACTGTCGAGCAAAGCCAGCAGCATTGTGGCAAGTGGAATTGTATAGCTGGAGGCAACTGTCATGATTCTCTCAAGCAAGTATCCAAGTTATTCATGTCCTGAGCCTCTCCCGAAGGCACCACTTGATCTCATTGGGGAGCCACCTACTTGCCCCTCCAGACCTCTTCTTGCTCCTCCAGTCCTTTGCTTTTTTTAGTTCTTTCTCCGTGGAACACATCTTGCCCAATCTGCCTACTTCTATATTGAGACTCATTTCAAAGGCTGTTCATTCATTCATGCACCACTGGCAGGGAGCCACCCTCATCGCTGTGGGGCCTCCCACCTGCCTGTGACAGCATCCTCACCGGCTCCTCGCTTCTTGGCCCTGTACTGAGCTGTCCCTATGGCCACTCAAGGGATTGATTGACAAAGACTCTCTCCTTGACCGAGCTTTAGCCTGGCTCCTCTTGGTCCTCCTTTCAGTGAGGCAAAAGGAGGTTTACAATGGTTGGTATGGAAAATAATACAATTGCCAAGGCCAGTTTGGCTCAGTGGATGGAGCGTCATCCTGGGGACTGAAGGGTCCCGGGTTCGATTCCGGTCAGGGGCATGTATCTTGGTTGCGGGCACGTCCCCAGTGGGGGGCGTGCAGGAGGTAGCTGATCGATGTCTCTCTCTCATCGATGTTTCTAGCCTTCTGTTCCTCTCCCTTTTTCTCTGTAAAAAATCAATAAAATATATATATATAAAAGAAATAATACAATTAATAAAAAATAATATAAGAATAAACTCTGGGTTTCACAGACTCACAGCTGTGAGTTTGCCTCACCCTGTATTATTGATTGATAATTCTAAAAACAACCCTGCAGGCATTGCTTGGTATTATTCATTGTCACCTTGACTCAGAAAGGATTTGCAGGTTTGTGAGCATATTTAAATTCCATCAAGTGGCATCAATTTTAAAAAGTAAGGATAAAACACAAACAACACATGCAAGAATGTAGCCAAAAGCGAAGCCAGCAAAAAAGGCTGAAAGACTAGCGTGATAAGCACCTCGTATTTCTGGGGCCACACACTGGGCCCCTCACTTTCCAGCAGCCCCTTTGAAAGGGAAACTTGGTTAGTTACACAACTAAGCTTCCTTTAGAGAAAAGCTTACTGGTTGGTGGATCAGAAGTCCTGTAGGTGATTTACTGGCCACCCTCCCCAGGGACTGGGGGCCTGGTGGGGACCTGGGGCCTGCCTGCCTGTGATGCCTGCACTGGTCTCAGCGCCTGCGTTCTGGGTCCCCTGCTCTGTAAGCAGCAGGCAATGTCCCAGGCAGAGCCCAGGGGGCTTGTTCTCCCTCTCTGGGTAAAACAGAAGCCTCTGGCTCGCTTACACAGGCAAAAAGTCGGTGTGCTTTGGAGTCATTCTCAAGCCCGCCATGTAAGACACACACAGCCACCCATCTCTGCTGTTGTGGGGTTTGTGGTTGCCTTTAACTGTCTCTCTGCTCAGACAGTGCCCCTTCCCAGTCACTAGCTGCTGGAGAAGGCTCAGGACAGGGGAGTATGTGGAGGGTGAGGCCACGTGAGAGGAGGCAAGGAAACCAAGGAGGAGGGAAGGGGGAGGTCAGTGGGACTTTACCTTCTCTCCATTCCGAGGGATTTTTATTTTTTATTTTTCTTAGGAGGAGAGGATCCTCCTTTTTTAAAAAATATATTTTATTGATTTTTTTTACAGAGAGGAAGGAAGAGGGATAGAGAGTTAGAAACATGGATGAGAGAGAAACATCGATGAGCTGCCTCCTGCATGCCTCCACCTGGGAACATGCCTGCCATCAAGGTACATGCCCTTGACCAGAATCGAACCTGGGACCTTGCAGTCCTCAGGCCGACGCTCTATCCACTGAGCCATACTGGTTTTGGCCATTCTGAGGGATTTTTAGATGCTTCCCTGCCTTTCCCACGAATCCCTGGAAATCCGAACTTGTGGAATGAGGGATTTCTCACTGAGGAGAGAGGGCTGGGGCCTGCTTGTTACCGCTCTGGGTGACTGTGAAGGCACATGCTTCCTGATGGATTAGCAGAGAAGAAAGTGAGGCCAGACGTGGGAGGCGCAGTGCTGTGCTCTGGGTTTTCCTTGTTTAGAATTCTTTCGCTGAGATATGATATGAGCTCTGGTTCTATTGATTGCTGTCAGCTCCAGGTGGGGCAAAAGTGCTCAAATTCACACCGATTTAATTTCATCCTTCTTTCCTGTTTCCATTGGTCTCCCTTGTTTAGGGCATGTCTGCTGAGAGGTACATGGATGATAAGACAGTGATGTTTGCTGGGAACTACTGTGGGCTGGGACCATGCTCATTGCTTTATCTGCAGCACCTCCTTTGTGCAACATAACACGTACTATTATCATCTCCAAGGGAACATAGGGAAGTAGGATATAAAGAAACTGTATGATGTCACATTTGAACATAAGAATGTCTGATTCCAGAACTCACGGGCTGAGCCACTAGTTGGAATAGCCTCCTCTCCAAATAGAAGCACAAGCCAGGGCCATAGGTTTGATGGTGGCTGTGCCCTGGAAGCTGTGAGACCCTTGGTAAGGATGCTACATCTCTAGGACACACATTCTCCCTCTTTAAGGGGACACTGTTGGTTTAGACACTCTATAAAGTACTTTTCAGCCATGCAAGTTGGTGATTCTAGAATCATGTCTACAATCAAGAACTGGAAGAAATTATTACCTTTTCTTCACGGACCTAACTCTTTAGAAGGGTCCTCATCTTATTTGAGAAGCTGATGTTCAAACATGGAGCTTTATGGGTTTTGGTGCTTTGGGACCAGGATGTTAATCCTGGCTCTGCCATGAGTTTTCTGCAAGTCACTTTGTCTCTGAGAGTCAGCTTTCTGGTCTGTAGGATGGGGATAATAAACCCTTGCCTTCAGAGGACCCATGCCTACCTCATCCATCATGGTGGTCCATAGCATTATATCCTCCTTGAGTGGGGGTCATGCCTTGCTTATTTCTGCTAGGCATGGACAGAAATGGGGTTGGGTTGAATATATTTCAAGAGGGAGGAAAAGGCAAATCTGGTTTTGTCTGAACAACCAACATGGGTTTCTCCTTAATTGGGGGTAGGTGGGTACACTTCCCAGCCCCAACATCTCCCAATGGCTGGGATTGTGACCTGTGCTGAGAACACCCCCTCAGTTTAGAGGACTGTGTCATCCCTGCTACACCATCTGATCATGCTCCAGGGAAGGGACTTAGCATGTAGTGCCTCTGGTTTTGATCATGGGAGAAGGATTTGGGATGGCTGCTTTTCCTTCTTTGGATTTACATTTAATTTCATCCTTCCACACCAGCTGATCATGCTCAAGGGTCACCTATTCCTCCCTCTACACACGCATGCACACCAGCTCTGGAGTCAGACACAACCTGGTTGGATCCTGCCTATTGTCGACTTTCTATCTGAGCCTCAGTGTCCTCAACCATAAAAAGGGATAGCGATAGAACTTCCTAAAGGCTGTTGTGCAGGTGAAATGAAGCCCAGTACAGGCTCAATGAATGGCAACTGTTTTTACCTTTGTTTCGGCTCTACTCTGCCTGTCTCTGGGGACTCATGGCCACTAAGCAGACAGAGTGATGAGGAGTAAAGAAATCAAAGCTGTGGATTTCTTTTAAGCTGTGCCAGCCATTCTGACCTATAGCTGAAGTTGAAGCTAAAGTCAGAAATTTGAGCTCTGTAAATGCATCCGTGACTTTTAACTAGAACCATTGATGTTTCAGACCTCGAATGGACTCAGTGATCATCTATTCTGATCTCCTCCTTTTGGAGTTGGGGGAATGGAGTGACAGAACATTCCTTCTCGCCTAGCAGAAACAATGGTTTAAATAAGATAAACGTGCTTATCTTGTTATTATTTATTTTCACATAAACATCAGCAGCCCAGGGCTGAAAGAGTAGCTCCATAATCACCTGGGAAACTAGGCTTTTTCCAACCTTATTGATTTCTCATCCTTAATATAAAACTTCCACTACGGTCCAGGCCCCAGGGAAGAGGAAAAGGAAAAAGAATGGCACAGACATACTACTTAGTATACATCATGGAAATGATAAAAACTATATTGTACATAATGATTTACTGTGTATATTGGGTTTATATATATTAATTATACATAATATACACAATGATTTACTGTATATATAGGGTTTATGTACATAAGGACCACACAAGTCATATTCACTAGCAACCCATTGGTGAAAATTTGTCATATGTCCATCTTCAGCTGCAAGGGACCTTGGAGAGTATAGTATTGATTCTGGTGGCTATATACCCAGCCAATATTTGGGGGATGCTGTTGTGGAGTAATAAAGGGAAAATGCATCTCAGGGGATAGCCAGCAGGTTCTGTCATGCTAAGGTAACACAGACTTTCCTGTAAGGTTCAAGTACAGATGCCTTGGCCCCTATACCTTATTTTCTCTATAGCATCGCAAATTCAGATTAAATTCCTATTAGGTTCTTCAGGAAATGTCTTGAAAAATTTTGACCACAAGGGGAAGCTGCTAGCAAGTTCTAGATTCAGACAAATTAGCAAGAGCACAGACAGGGAGTGGTGAGCATGAAGTTGGGGGAGAACTGGGCTTTCTGACTGAGTCTCTCCTATTGAGGAAAACCTTGTCTGCCCTTGGAGCAGGGCAGAGGCATCACACTGACCAACACAAGGAGAGATGAGATTGCTCAGTGGTGAGAGGAAAGGACAAGAAACTTATACAATAAGACACTTGTAAAAATTTCATCTAACCTGTAAGTGTAAAATGATTTGCTGCTGAAATAGATAAAGTGGTCCACACCTAAAGCCATAGCAGCTAGAGCAGCCCCAGTCACCTACATGAGCAGCCCAGAAATCTGGAAAAAATCACCTGAACCCAGAACTAATGAAGGGCCGAAATGTGGAGCCTTCAGTATGTTTCAGTCTCTGAGACTTGGTAAGGACATGTGTGTGTGTGAGGTGGAGGAAGACCAGTGTATGAGAGAATAGAGAGATATGGGGAAAGAAAACAGAGATAAAAAATGGAAAAGTGAGTATGAGAGAGGAAAGAATCAAGGGCATTTGGGAGAGGATAAAAAAGACATAAAGGTGGATAAAATGAAAGAAGAAGGAAGGAAATAAGGGAGAGAAAAAGGGAGGAAAGGACTGAGGGAAGGATGAAAAGAAAGCAGGGAGAAAAAGTTGCATTTTACTTGCATGTGCACATCAGAAACAAAGTCGAGCAATACAAGGTATTTCAAGCCTCTGCTATAACAATATAAAATCCCAGGCCCCCCCAAACATACCAGATCAAATGGTAACACCTTCAGGCCCCAAGAAGAAGTGAGGACTCTGCAGATTCTCCTCCCTTTCTGCTCTCCCGAGTACGGTCCTGACCCCACATCCTCCTCACCTCACCCTATCTCCACCCCAGTGGAAGCTGCAGCCCCTGGGGAAATTGTGGAATTGTTTCACCAATGTCATTTGCTGTGTTTTAGCCAAGAAGACCAGGGGCTTCAGTCTGCCATGTGTTTTCAGTGTGCTGACTGCCGGCGAACACATCTGTCAAGCTTGACATCAGAGAACAAAAGCTTGGGTTTGACATGAAAAGGACAGCAAAAGAGCAGCCTGACCTGACTGCCATGTGGCATCCCTAAAAATGCAGAGATTCCGCCTGGAAGGTATGCACCACACTTGAAAGAAGCCTTTTATCCAGGCAAGAGGGGATAAACACATCTGTATGGCATTGATTCCCCACCCCCCTTCCCCTTTCTTTTCTGGGATTTGAAGCTGGGCTGAGGGAAGGAACAATGAAAACATTTGAAACATCTGACACTGAGTCGGGATGTGGACAGGCAGCATTGGGGGGAACATGGAAGGTGAAATGCCAAATTTAGTTTGGCTCTTCTTTCTTTCTGGCGCCATTTTTCTTTCTCATAGACCCGTATTTTCCTTTTAGTACCGGTGGGGGTGGTAGATCATGTAACATTCCTATTTAGCACATACATAGCTTGCCTTGTCTCGAAAGGAAAACATACACTGACAACGGAAACCCCCCAACCTCCCGAGTGGGAGGCAACCTTAGGATTCTGGCTTCTAGGATATTTATTTTGGTTACTGTTTAATGTACTGAACACCAACCAGGATCTCTTGACTCACAACTGAAAGGGGATCAGAATCCAAAGGCATGACGTCTCTGCTGGGAACACAAAGGTTATAGTTATATATGAGCAAACAATTAGGTTTAAGAAAGAAGTCATTTTTGTACAGGGGTGGGGACAAATACATTCATGTGTCAGGAAGGAAGAGTTTGGTATGTTATATTTTGGAATGGATGGGGTGTTTTTGTTGAGGGGCCCCACACAACCCACGGATACAGTTGGGTCTCTGCTATGGTCTACCAGATGGCCCTGGAAGAGAATAGGTGTAGCGGGCCAGAGAAGATAAATTATGAAGTCCATTGCCCAAGACTCAACAAGACTTGACACTCCTTAGGTGGTGAGCTGTTGAGGCAGACCTTGGTTCAAACCCAGGTGTTTGGTAGCTGAATGGTTTTTGGACATTCAACCAACCTTTTTGAGTTTCATATTCTCTGTTTTCAAATTTCAAATAGGATGTCATGATATAATAAATAAAAATATAATGCATGGGTTAAAACTTAGCAAGTACTAAGTATCCTGAATTTTATTTTCTGCTAGTGTGTTCTCAATTAGACTACAAGCTTCTAGAGTGTGTAATTTGGGGGGGATTTTTATACTACTTATTCTTAGTGCTTTGTTTTCATTTTTTTTAAACTTCACCCAAGGGTATTTTTCCATTGCTTTTTAGAAAAAGTGGGAGAAAGAAGGAAAGACCGAGAGAAATATCAATGTGAGAAAAACACACTGATTGGTTGCCTTCTGCACAAACCCCTAGCAGGGCCCTGGCTGGGGAGGAGCCTGCAACTGAGGTACATGCCCTTGACTGGAATTGAACCTGGGATCCTTTGGTCTGCAGGCTGATGCTCTATCCACTGAGCCAAACTGGTTGGGAATAAACTTCATGCTTCATAAACTTACATAGAAAATTCCCTTCTAAATGTACCTTGGTTAATTATAATAACTCATTTCTCCATTAAAATAGATTTTAGGGTGTCTTTTTGGGAAATCCTCCTTGAGCCCATAAAGTCTTTTTTAAAATAATAGTTTTATTGAAATACAATTCACATACCATCCATCACCACTATCTAATTCAAGCATATTTCATCTTCCCAAATAGAAACACTGTACCCATTGGCATTCACTCTCCATCCCCTCTTCTTACCTTGGCAGGTCCAGCAAACCACTCATCTATTTCATGTCTCTATAGATTTGTCCATTCTGGAAATTTCATATAAATGGAATTAATTATATAATATGTGTTTTTGTGTGTGGGTGATTGGCTGCTTTTACTTGCCATAATGTTTTCAAGGTTTATACATGTAATAACATGTACCAGTTGATTATTCCTTTTTATGGGTGAATAATATTCTATTGTATGTATGGATGCACCACACTTCGATTATTCATTCTTCAATCGACCATTTGGTTTGTTTCCACTTTTTGGCTATTATGGATAATTCTTCTAAGAACGTTCATGTACAAGTTTTTTGGTGTAGGTATGTTTTTAATTCTTTTGGACATAGACCTAGGAGTAGAATTGTTAGGTCATGTGATAATTCAATATTTAACTTTTTGAGGAACTGCCAAAGTGTTTTCCAAAGAGGCTGCACTATTTTATATTTCCACCAACAATTTCTCCTCTTTTTTTTTTATTATATCCATCGTAGTAGGTATGAAGTGGAATCTCATTGTGGTTGTGATTTGCATTTCCCTAATAATTTAGGACACCTTTTCACTGGCTTTTAGTCATTTGTGATTTAAAAAATATATTCAGCACCTTTTCAGATTTATAATTTGCATTTTTCTTCTATTGCATGGTTCTTGTTTTTTCTTACTTGCTAGTATACTTTAAAGCAGCAAAGATTTTCATTTTTTTTGCTTGTATATTTAGTGTTATATTTAAAAACCCATTGCCTAATTGAAGGAAATTAAGATGTATTTACTTGTACATTTTCTTCTATAGGTTTTGCAGTTTAACAAATAGTTTTAGATCTTACACTTAGGTCTATGATTAATTTTGAGTTAAATTTATATAAATGATTGGAGATAGGGATCTAATTTCATGATTCGACACATGGATATCCAGTTATCTCAGCACCATTTGTTAAAAATATGATTATTTTCTCCACTAAACTTTCTTAGCACTGTTCTTGAAAACAAATTGACCATAAATCTAAGAATGATTTCTAAACACTCAATTATAATCCATTGATGTACCTATCTATTTTTATTCAATTTATCCAATTACTATAGATTTGATATTGTCTTAATTACTATAGATTTAAAGTAAATTTTAAAATCAAGATGTCTGAATACTTCAACTTTGTTCTTTTTTTTTCAAGATTTTTTTGGCTATTCTTGGTCCCTTGAATTTCCATATGACTCTTAGCATCAGCCTGTTAATTTCTGCAAAAAAGACGTTTGAAACTTTGATAGGGATTGCATTGACCCTGTAGATCAATTTGAAGAATATTATCATTCCAGTAATAGTAAGTCTTCCATTTTATGATCATGGATTGTCTTCCCTCTTATCCATTTTTTTTCCCATTTCTTTCAGCAATATTTTCTAGTTGTCACCTACAAGGTTTGTGTGTTTTTTTTCCCCCATTAAATTTATTCCTGAGTATTTTGTTTTCTAAATTTTATTTTTGAACTGTTTATTGCAAATTTATAGAAGTATAATTGATTTTTATATACTGATCTTGTGTCATGTAACCTTGCTATACTCATTTATTAGTTGTATTTCTTTCAGTGTATTCCTTGGGATTTCTTATATGCAAGATCATATCATCTGTGCTGATGTAATTTTTTATTTTGTCACTGTAGTTTTGGTATTGTATTTAAGAAACCATTGCCTAATCTAAGGTCATGAGGATTTACTCACATATTTTCTCTGAAGAGTTTTATAGCTTAAAAAATAGTTTTAGCTCTTACATTTAGGTCTAGGATTAATTTTGAGTTAACTTATGTATATGATATGAAGAAGAAATGTAAGATCTAAAACTATTTGTTAAATTGCAAAACTCTTCATAATTTGACACATGGATATCTAGTTTTCCCAGCACCAATATGGTGCTGGAGAATGTTCCAGGTGCAGTTGAGAAAAATATGTATTTTGCTGTTGGCTAGAGTGTTCAATAGATGTCTGTCAGGTGTAGTTGGTTTTTAGTATTGTTCAAGTGTTCTAGGTCTTCATTGATATTTGCTTATTATTTAAATGGATCCATAAAAAAACAGATGCATTATCCATATGGAAAGAAGGGGATATTGAAGTCTTCACTTATTGTTGTTAAATTGTCTATTTATCCTTTCAGTTCTGTTGGGTTTTGCTTCATGTATTTTGGGGCTCACTTGTTAGATGCATACATGCTTCTAATTGTTATATTTTCCTGATAGATTGCCCCTTTAAGCATTATAAAATGTTTCTCTTTGTCTCTGCTAATAATTTTTGTTTTCAGACCTATTTTGTCTGATACTAATATAAATATTTCAGCTCTCTTTTGGATACTGTTTGCATAGTATTTCCCACCATCATTTTACTTTAATTTATTTGTGTTTTTGAATCTAAAGTGTGTCTTTTTGCTCAGCATGGATTAGATCAGTGGTCAGCAAACTGTGGCTTGCTTGCCACATGCGGCTTTTTGGCCCCTTGAGTGTGGCTCTTCCACAAAATACCACGGCCTGGGCGAGTCTGTTTTGAAGAAGTGGTATTAGAAGAAGTTGAAGTTTAAAAAATTTGTTTCTCAAAAAAAATTTCCATTGTACTGTTGATATTTGGCTCTGTTGACTAATGAGTTTGCCGACCACTGGATTAGATAATTTCTCCCCATCCATTTTGCCAGCTGCTGCCTTTTTTTAAAATTTGGATTCTGTTGTCTATTTAAATTTAATGTAGTTACTACACCAGACCTTTTGAAGTGTCATTTCTCAACATTCCCTTCATGTTCTTATCTCATTACATTATCTTATTTAAAAGGTATTTTCATAAACTAAATATTGTCTCCTTGAGTTCAGTGACATATTCATCTTTGTACCCTGAGTGGCTATTACCATGCCCTATATACAATATAAAGTTTAAAGTTTGATGAATTAGTGGTGACGTTTAGGAATTGAACATTTTAATTAAACTTGTTGAGAATTTCCCCTAGAGACATGACTCAGAAAAAGACAGAGTTTTTCTGATGAGAAAAACTCATCTTCTTTTTATAAAAATCCATTGCTTGTTTGGTTGTCTTGGGAAACTGAGGCAATACATCACAATTGACTCAGCCACTGATTCAACCACAGTTGCAGGAGGAGAAGCTGAGACAGAGAGAGAGCAGATTCCTGGCCTTGTCAGAGATCCAAGAGAGGAAGAGACAAGTGAGAATGAGAGACGAACCCTATTGCTATTTGTTAAAAAGATTATTATTTTATCACTAATGTTGTAGTGATACTGCATTCTGATACATGTAGCCCAATGGGTGTTAGGATTCACTGATATCAACAGGAAAGTTGCTTCTTTTCTCAAGTAGAGGATATAGGAGTGGAAAGAGAAAATGGATGAAATCATGCTATACTACTTCCTCCTAGAGAGTGGTGTGGAAGTTCCCTCTTTTATCACCGCCCTTTTCAGGAAATATCCAAACTCAAACTGGCCTCAGTAAAGAGTTTATCGATCCATGTAATTGAAAAGCTCAGGAATGCTCTAGGGGTTAGGTTGATGCCTAGAGAAGTGACTCTCTCTTCATCTCTCTCTACCCTTCACATAGTAGCTGCATTCTCAGGCTCTTCATGGTGGCTCTTGTAAGGCACTTCAGGCTCACCTCCTCCCAGATTCAAGACCTGCAGAAAATAGGATGTGTATCTTTTTTAGAAGTTCCAAGAACAGAATCATTGTATTTTAGTGACTCTCTTTAGGCCATATGTCTACCCTTGAACCAACCACTAGGTCCAGAGTCATATAATGACCTGAGTAGCCACCTCTGGATCTGGCATGGCATAAACTCCATCCAAAATGGACATAAGTAAAGAATAAATGGCTCTGGAGAGAAATAGCAGGGCACCATTCAAGGAAAAAAGTTGAACTAGAGAAGAAACATCTTCACAGTTGATTTTCCCACAAATATCTTTGAGGTTTATGTTATCCAATATTGTAGCTATTAATCAGATATGGCTATTAAACACTTAACATGGGGCTAGTCCAAATTGAAATACAAAATAAACATTAGATTTTGAACACTTAGTAAGAAAAAAAGGATGTAAAATATTTCATAATAATTTCCTTATATTGTTTACATGTTGAAATAATTTTAATATGTTGGGTTAAATAATATATATTATTAAAGTGAATTCCACCCATTTCATTTTGTATTTGTAATGTGCATACTAGAAAATTTCAAGTTATATTTGTGGCTCACATTATATTTCTATTGAACAGTGCTTTTTGGATGTTTCTAGATATATCTTTCAACTGCCATATTAGATAGCAACGCTCTTGACATCAGGATTGTGCCTTATTTATTATTAATTTTTTAGTAGAAAGCCTTGGTATACAATTGCTTAGTAAATAGTATAGAATGAAGGAGTATTATTTGTATGAAATAATTATCCATTTTTCAACAGAATGAGCACAAATGTCTATAACAATCTGACTTCAGCATTGTATTCCAAACTTACCTCCCATTGCAGTTTGGATCATTTTTTCTAGGCCTCATTATGTTTAAATCCGAGGCAGGGTGCACGGGATTTGTGTACTGGTGGGGGGCGTGGCCTGTGGGGATCAACCTACTATGGGAGTGCTGCTCATCCTGCTCAGCCGAGTGGCACTCCCACTGTGGGAGTACATTGACCACCAGGTGGCAGCTCTTGCATTGAGCATCAGACCCCTGGTGGTCAGTGCACATCATAGTGACTGGTCAATCCACCATTTGGTCAGTGGGCTTTTATTATATAGGTTAGGTCTCTATGCTCTTTATTTCCAGTCAGCCTGCAGGAATGATGGAGCCTAGGACAAGAGAGAGAGTGTAGAAACTCTTTAGATAATGTTATATAAAGAGCTGTTCATGTCTTCATTTTAAAGCTGCAACTAGAGTACCCTCATTCTCTGAAATGCTCCAGGTTTTTAGGGAATGTCTTGGGCATTTAGTCTTGCACTTAATCCAACTTGGACTTTCTTGAAATCTTTCCTAAGATTTCCAGAGTTGATAAATATCCTTGTTCTTTCTTTGGCTTAAACTAGCTCATCTGAATTTTGGTCATTCGTCTTCAACAAGAAGAATCATAGGAACATCGCCCTTCTAGGATTGTGCACAATAAATGTCGATTAAATAATGGACAGATTCTATAGCCTCAATGCAGAGAGCAAGACAGAGCAGAAACTAGGACCCAGATCCTTTGGATCAATGCTCTTTCTCCTTACATCGTGCTGGGCCACAAGAGAGAAAAACGGAAGGAGTGCTGTACACGTTTATAAAAGGTGATGTCTGGTTTCCTTTCTCAGGCAGTTTTCCTGTGGAGGGAAGTGGACTGTGGGCGCAGGGCCATGATGTCTGTTGTGTCTGTACTTGTTCCATGAGGTTTGAGCTATCCCCCCAGGCCACAGTATATGTGCTAATGTTTCCCACTGATGTTTTCCCTCTTTTCAGGAAAAATGTCTGGGAAAAATACAATGCAGGCACTGTCCTTCCTAGAGGGAGAATATATCCCCAGAGTCTGGCTTGTAGTGCTTTGTAGAACTGGCCTGGCTATGACACAGAGGCCAGCAAGCATACCTATAGATTGATAACTGAGAGTCCTAATGATACACCCCAATACTTAAAAGTAACTGAGTTCAGGAATAGCTAGATCTAGGTGCTCAGATGATTTTATCAGGAAGTTGTTCTCTAGAGCTCTGACTCTATCTTTCTTGGTATTAACTTCATTCTTAGGGTGGGGTGTGTGTTACTATTGAGGTAACCTTTGGCAGACCTAGGTTTATAGCTTCATGATTGAATGACATTTCCTTGACCATGCCAGCAACATTTCTGGGATTAGTTCTTACTGGACACACTTAAGTTACATTTCCACCATTGAACCATTTTAGTGGTTCATTGCTTGTTAAACTATTCAACCAAAACACATTGATTGCTTTCCATGTTCCAGCAGCATTTTAGGTTACAGTGCATATGGCATTAAAAAGACACACAAGATCCCAGCATTCATTTCAAAAGTGATAGATATGTACACACTCAGACCACAAAAATATAAGTAAACAGTCCAGTCCGTGTGACCAAGAGGTCACGGTTTAATTCCCGATCAGGGCACATATGGGCTCAATCCCCAGTGTGGGGCATCAGGAGGCATCAGATCAATGATTCTCTCTCATCATTGATGTTTCTGTCTCTCTTCCCACTTCCTTCCTCTCTGAAATCAATAAAAACATATATTTTTTTTTAAAAGGCTCTAACTGGTTTGATTCTATTCAAGGGCACATACCTAGGGTGCAGGCTCTATCCCTGGCCCTGGTAGGAGTGCATGTGGGAGGCAAGCAATTGATGTGTCTCTTTCATATCGGTGTTTTTCTCTCTCTACCTTTCCCCCTCCCTTCTACTCTCTGTAAAAATCAATGGGAAAATATCTTCAGGTGAGGATTAACAAAATTAATTTATTTTAAATAAGTAAACATTAAGAAAACACACTAGATAATCATAAGAGGTGTGCAGAAAATTAAAACAGGTAGATCTGATTAAAAGTGATTAGGTTTCTACTTCCAATTGAGTGATGAGGACAGGCCACCAATTACCATGACCAGCAAGTGGCATAAAGGATTGTTAATGCTGCTATTGCCCCCTGTATCATGGAGGTAGAGCAACATTAACAGACAGAGAGAGAGAGAGAGAGAGAGAGAGAGAGAGAGAGAGAGGTGGGGCTTCAGATGGAAAACTGGAGTGCTGTTTTTAAAATCAGAGGGAATGGATGCTGGGTAGAAAAAAACCAGACTATGAGAATTCTTTTATACAAAAATTAAATTTTAATGAGGAGACTTCAAATCTATATATATGAAAGCCTAAGCAACTGTTACAACCAAATTACCAGAATGACTGGTTGACCAGTCGCTATGACACACACTGACCACCAGAGGGAAGATGCTCAATGCAGGAGCTACCCCCTGGTGGTCAGTGTGCTCCCATAGCCATCCTCCCACAGCTGGCCAACCTCCCATGGTCTTTCCCCGTGACTGGCCAGCTGCCAATAGGCCTCAATTGTGGGCCAGGCTTAGGAACCCCAACCATGCACAAATCTGTGCACCGGGCCTCTACTATTAAAATAAATGAATACAGCAGCATTTTCTTAGGATGAATTTACTTTGTAAGGTTGATGTGATTACAGTAAGCACTCGGAAGTTAGGCTGTGAGAACCACAATGCTGTTCTGATGATTGTCATGGGAGATCTATGCTGAGTTGCACCAAACACAATCCAACTCCCTTTCCTTGTTGCTCATCCCCTGTGAGAGGATGAAAGGGCACATTTGCCTGTTCCTTTCAAACACTTGTCTGTTTGAATTCTGATCCTTCTGCAAACAATTGTTTGAAGGAATAAATACCCAGCTTCGAAAGAATGAAAATAATGTTCCATTGTACAGTAGACAAATCCCTATAGAAGCTTTTCTACCCCCGCCCCCCAAATAGAGGTCACAGAGATGTAGCTGTGGGAGGCTCCGAGCATAACCAAATGAGCTCTTCAGCTTGTTTGTCTAAACTAGGTGTATTTAATTCCTGTTTTTCTCTTGGACGTTCTTGCTTTACTTTTGTGTATCTAAAAGGATCATTGATATGGTTTTCTCAATAACAACAGCCAAGTCCTAAAGGACGGATTAGCCTATCCCAAAACAGAGATCAGATTTCGGTCAGATTCTTAACCTGACACATTCAGAGTCCTCCACTCATGATCCCACCTTAATGCCCATGTTTTTATCCTTCACTGTGAGCCAATGGATTGTTGGCTTTGGCTTGAACAAATCCTTCATCTCCCTAGTTAGTTCTGTGCCAATTCAACCTCCACATTTTTATTGATGTTGTGATACCATTGGATTCCTTCTCCAGTTCTCTCCAAATCCCACCTATCCTTCAAGTCAGCCTTGTCCAGGGACTCCTCCCAGCGCAGTCCATTGGATTTCCATACCACTTTGCTGCTCTCAACAATTTGGGTTTGTTTTTTAAGTTGTAGATAGAAAAAATGAGGTGAAACGTCTATGATCTAACATCATTCTTTTTAGAGAAGGAGCTGCTTTGATGATAAACACCTGAATTTGCCTATTAGTGAGGTAGGCAAGCCCAAAACACGGGTTTTGATGGGCTCATGGCACATAGAGGGATGGCTGAGAAAAAGAGAGGCATTTGTTTTCTGCTCTTCAGAGGGAGGTGCAGAGAAGTGAAGAGGGGTGATGGGAAAGAATGGGGAAGAGAGGGAGGAGCCAGTGAAGTCAGTCAAAGTGGGCCTCTCGGGAGGGCAGAGCAGCCTCCCTGTGGTGGGTGGCGAAGGCCTTTTAAAAAAGGATTGTTTGATGCTCCTCCTAACATCGGTGCTAGGTTGATGTACTCTCTTTTCTCATCTTTAAGGAAGTCTGCCACTCTGACAAGAGCTTTGAGTGAGCAGCTTTTGGAGAGAATTGAAGAACCAGGTTGACAGGCATGAAGCTGAAAGCATGAGTAGAGAGAGGCAAGAACCTGGATCTAGTGACTACACAAGAACTTTGTAGAAATCTTTGGGAGGAACCTTTTGGGAGTGTCAGCCAATCAAAACCACTTTTCAGGGGCTCACAAAAGGGTTGCCCTGATTACAGTCTTTGTAGAGTAGATCAGTGACAGCAACTTGGTAATCCCCAAACCCATACAGGAATCTCTTGTCCCATAGACCCACACTTCCAGGAAGCTACTTCTCATTTTCTCCCCCTCATTTTTTTTTCACTTTCTATGGTGTTTCCTTTCTCCTCCCTCCTCATTTCTGTCTCAACCTGCCATATTTAGAGCAGTTTGGCTTCTGCTATCCTTCTGTCAGCAAGACAAAGACCTGGTAATGGACCAGATAATCAAAAGATCATTCCTTTTGGGATAATGGGAGGTGCAGAAGAGGTAGACTTTAAATCTTCATAGTTTAATATATTTTTAGACCTGTCTTACTCTTGTATGTGCAAACACACACACACACACACACACACACACACACACACACAACTTATCAGAACCTCTAAATTTTAAATTCTATGAGACTAGGAACCATGCCTTTTTTATGATTTCTTATTCAATGAATCATAGATGACCTTCAGTGAGCCAAATGCTATATCTACAGGAGAAGAGAGGGAGGGAAAGGATGGACAGTTTTAGAGCCTCTGTTACATGCCAAGCACAGCATAAGGCACATTACATGTAACATCTATAGTATATTCAATTCCTACTATGCATCCAGTATTCTGTGTCAGTTCTCTTGATTCTCATCACTGGGCCATTTTTCTCAATCCTAGGAATTCTTTAATATGGCAACCATGCTCATAATCATCTTATAACATAGATAACGTGAGCAGATGAGCAGCCTGGGGTCTGAGAATCGTTAACTTTGCTCTCATTTCTGCAGCTGAAGGGGCAGAAACAGAACATTTATCCTGGTCCTTTTGACTCCCTCCACCATAAAACAAATCTATCTCAAGTGCCTGAGGCCAAGCTATGTAGAGGCCAGGAATGAGGAATTCTGCACTCAAAACTAATATGCTATGAGGCAGGAGAGGAGAGGGTGTGTACCCATTCCAGCGATGTTTCTCAAGAGAAACACCATGGACACTTTTGGTTGGATAGTTCTTCATCATGTAGGAATATTCTATGCATTGCAGGATATTTTATATCCTTAGTTCTCACCTACTAAGTGTTAATAGTGCCCTTTCTCTTTGTGACACCCCAAGAATAAGTACTCTGTAGGGAGTGGTTATTAGGGTTAAGACCCAGAGTGACCTGCTGGCAAAGCCGCAAACAAGTCCCAGCTTAGAGGGCACAGCCCTCTTAGCATAATTAAGCTTGATTTTGTGACTGCTCCCTAGATCTTTCCTGGGTAGCTAATGGGCTGTGGGAGGTGTAGCAAATGCTGCCAAAACAAGTGAAACTGACAAGGACATTGTAAATTACCTTGTTTACCTCTGACTATACAATAAAGCATCAGCTTGCAGTCTGGATCTGTGATGTGGTCTCAGTCACGCACAGAAAATCCACCTAGCCCCAGCTTACTCTCTTTGTCTTTTCTTCATCCTTCACCGGCCCTCCCTCAGGCTTGCCAACCCTTGGCTGTGTTGGCGTGGCACAGTACTCAAATGTCCTTAGGAGAGTGTACTACCTCCTCGATGCTAAGAACCTTTACAGACCAAACTGCCATCCTAAGTGATGTCCTAGGTCCCCTTTAACTTCAGTGCTCAATAATTCTGGGTAGGAATAAATGAATGAATGAACAAAGATGAGAAGGTCGGGAATGAGCCCAGGCATTGGCTGCTCTTAGGGGGGGCAAGTTTGGATGAGATATTCCTGTGGCCTTAGAGTACTGAGATCATGGGGAGACTCGGAACGATTCCCCCGGATGGAACTGTGATGTATGTCCCAGATGTGCGATGAAAGGACCCAGAGGCAGACTTCCTCCACCCTGCAGTTTACCTCTAGGCAGACTTCTTCCTGGTGCTTTCAAGACTGTTAAATGAAGATGCTCCCTCCATGGCAGCCCAGAGTGGGAGCAGAGGAAGGGAAAGAGGTGCATTGGCCTTTGCTGTAGTAAAGTGGAATACCATCGCTCTCGACGCTAATGCAAACCAGCTGCCTGCCGGCCCCAGCTTGCGATAGAACAGGCGGAATTCTTGGACACTGAGTTATTCTTAGAAGCATGTGCACGGCCCTCTGGCAGGGCTCACTGTGAACCGGCGGTTGCCAGCCCCCTGTCAGGATGCTGTGCCAGCAGACCCAAGAATGATTGTTCTTGCTTATGAAAAATAACTTTGGGATTTTAATTTCAAATAACCCACGGAGCTGGGGTCTGGCCATGGAGAATGGTGCTAGGGGCAAAGCGGAGAGCAGGACCAAGGAAGGGAAGGAGGGGTGGAAGAGCATCATTCACTTGTTCAACAAATATTTATTGAATGTCTGCCCCCTGCAGATACGGGGGTTCTTATCACGTCCAGACTTGCATTTGGTCTGGGTGGACACAGGTGTACAGATGTCTAGAGCTTGAGATTTGGCACTCGTATGTGTTTTTATATTCCTTTTATTGAGTGCTTTTACATAGATTCCAATCAGTCTTCACGGGAACATTGAGAGGCAGGTATCATTGCTCTTAGTTGACAGGAAACCGAGTGCTGGCAAAGGAATCTGCCCAAGGCTCCACAGCTATCAAGTGGCAGAGTCAGGACTTGAACCCAGGCCAGCTGACTCCTGCTCACGCCTGTGTTGAGCACCCAACTCGATGCCAAGTCTGAGCTAGACATTGAGACTGTGAAGCCAAATAACAGGGCTTGAATCTCAGTCCTTGAGTCTCTTCGGTTGCACCGTCTATGAGAGAGACAGGAGCATGACCAGGAATGATAACGGAATTTGTAAAGCAGGAGATCTGGTGAATTCCACTGGGATGGGGAAGGGAAAGCTTAGCTTCAAGAAGGAGAGAATGGGTGGGTCTCACATAGGTGACTCCACGTAAGGCAATGAAGAAGAGCACTTCACACAGAAGACCAGCGTGTGGTGGTTGATCATGAGGTGCTTGGTGGGGTGGCAGTGCTGGGTACATTGAGGGAATCTAAGGTGAGATGGCTGGGGAGGTGAGAAGGATCTGAACGGGAGGGGTCTTGTAGGACAGAACAAAGAACTGGACCTTTGACCTGATGGAGCTGAAAACTCATGTACCCATTTGTTTAATTATTTGCCTCATTCAGCTCTTATATATTGCACACCCACTATACACTATACACCGGGTACTCTACATCTAAAGAGCTTTAAGCCAGAAACAGGTGTATGCTTTGTAATTTACAGGGAAAAAAGGTACCTGTGTGGAAAATTATGAAGGGGCCTCCATAAAGGTCCAGGTGGAAGATGATCCCAAACATGACAGTGGTGGGAGCTGGGAGTTTAGGAGGGCACTTAAGAATATGAGTGGCCCCTCCACTTGACAAATACCAAGGATTAACTAAAGCCCTTCACTTCCTCTGCAAAACACATCGATGAATGCATGCCCATATCATGGGAACTGCCTGCAAATCCGGGCTACTCTCCAGAACGCCCACGTCTGTCTGCTCCCATCAGTAGAATTGTATGTCTATCAAGGATCATTTATGTTTGCTTCCAAATCTATTTATGTCAGTCTTCGTCGTTCATTACTTAATGCAATAGCCAAAACTTAAAATAAGTGTGTGAAAAGAGAGAGAGAGAGAAAGAGAGAGAGAGAGAGAAATGTGTCTATGAATGCCGAGTTAAAAGCTTTGAAAAGACTTAGGAGAATTACTGGGGAAAAAAATTGCTATGAAATTGGGTGTGGCTGAGACAATGAAAGGATTGGGAAAATCATAAAATTCTAGCAAGATTCTACACTCAGATTGCTTTACAAGGGTCTTTAAGGTTTCTCTCTACTTCAAAGAAACTGACGCTGGAAATTGTAGATGATGCATTATGGGTGTGGTTTATGTAAGAAAGATGACAAGAAGCTCCAGTTAGCAGACCCGTTCTCAAAGAAAAGCCTTGGCTCCACATCAAAAGAGTGGTGAATGAATGTGCATTTATATGCTTTAAGTTAAAATTAAACAGGTTTGAAGTATTACATCTCATTTTTTTTTTAGCTTGAAGAAAAGTTTTTATTGAAGTGTAGCATACTTAGAGGAAAGTGCGCAGATCTGAGAGTCTAGGGGGAGGTATTTCCACAAAGTGAACACCCAGTGCAATCAGCAACCAGATCACGAAATAAAGCTTTGCCAGGATCCCCAAATCTTTCCTCATGCTTTAGCCTGATAGTTACACCTCAAAGGTGAACTCTACTCTGGCTTTATAAGCATCAATCACTTTTGCCCATCATATCAACCAAACAATGTTTTTTTTATTTTGGGCCTGATTTCTTCTGTTGGGCATTATGTTTGTAACGTCGATCCATGCTATTTCGTGTAGAAATGACTTGGTCACTATTCAATGAGCTATGTGGTGGTACACAGTCAACACTCAAAAATGGCCGCCAAAACGATGTAAGTGACCTCTATTCAAATAGGCACCTGGACAGCTGGCCATCACCTGAGTTAACATGGAGCTTTGGAAGAGGTGAACACCCCTTTCTACTATTGGAGGATGTTTCTGTTGTTTTCAGTGTCTGGCTATTACAAATGGTGCTGCTGTAAGCATTTCATACAGGTCTGGTGATTAACATACACATGCATTTCTTTTGGTATCTAGTGAAGAGGGAAATTGCGGGGTCCTAAGTTGTACACATATTTAGGTTTTGTAGATGCTGTCAAAGTATTTTCCAAAGTGATTGTGTCATTGGTTTATGCTCGACCATATGAAAATTCTGGTGGCTCCAATACCCTTGCCCATATTTGGTCTCATTTACATTGTTATTGTGTTTTTTAGTTGTAGCTATTTTTGTGGGGATGAAGTGGTATCTCATTGTTTTTTTGTTTACTAATTTTTTTTAAATATATTTTTTTATTGCTTTCAGAGAGGAAGGGAGAGGGAGAGAGAGAGAGAGAAACATCAATGAAAGAAAATCATTGATCGGCTGCCTTCTGCATACCCTCCACTGGGGATAGAGCCATGACCTCCTGGTTTTTAGGCTGATGCTAAACCATTGAGCCACACTGGCTGGGCTTTCAAGCCCTTTTATTGCGAATTGTGTTTAGATTTGTGGGAAAGCCAAAGAGATAGTTTGGGGAGTTCCTCTACAGGCGTCACCCAGTTTTTTCCATTGTTAACATCTTGCATTCTCGCAGTGTGTTGGTCAAAGCTAAGAAACTGACAGCGCTGTTAAGTACACTCCAGACTTTACTTGGATTTCGTCAGTTTTTTCATTATTGACTTCTTTATGTTCCAGGAGCCATTCCAGGGAACCACATTGCATTTAGTTATCGTGTCTCCCACCTCTGCTGGTCTGTGATAGTTTCCCAGTCTTTTCTTGTTTTCATGACCTTGATGGTGTTGAGGAGGACTGCCTGTAGCATATCCCCAGTCTGGGTCTGTCTGATGTCACAACTAGAATGGGGTTAAAGGTTTTTGGAAAGAATACCACAGAAGCGCTCTTCCCCTCACACCATAATGAAGGACTACATACCAGTCACACGACATTGCTGATGATGTCAACATTCATCACTTGGTTAAGGTTGTGTTTGCCAGATTTTTCCACTGCGAAGTCACTATTTCTCCTTTTCCTAGTCTACAGTTTGGAAATGAATCACTAAGTCTAGCCCGCCCTCAAGGGGAGGGGTGTGTGTGTGGGGGGGAGGAAGAATTAAGTTTCACCTTCTGGAGGGTGGAGTATGTACATATATTATTTGAAATTCTACAAGAAAGATTTGTCTCTCTTCTATCCCTCCCTCCCTCCCTCCTTTTCTTCCTTCCTTCCTACCTTCCTTCCATGGAGGCTCATGTATATTAATTTTATACTTTTTATAATCCAATACTATGTTATTTGTTTCTCAAATTTTTCTAGCTTTGGCCATTGTGAGCTCTTTCAGAGGGCTTCTATGTCTTTTTAATGTACCCCCCACCCACCCATTTTGAAAGCACTTTCTTACTTTCTGGTGCTATAAGATACTCCCAGTTTATATTGTATTTTCTCTGCCCCAATCTTAGAACCACCCATTTTTCTATGGAGCCCTGATTCCTTTAATTAGAGAATAGTATTTAGAAATTAACATCTCGGTGCTGTCTCATTGTTGCTTTAATTTCATGTCCCATGAAGATGATCAGCTTTTCAAATGTTTATTGGCCATTTGACTATTTTGTTTAATGCGGCACTTATTCAAGTCATTTTTTGTATTTTTTTTTCTATTGGAATGTCTACTTTTTTTTTTTCTTAGAGATTTGTAGATATCTTTTCTTTGTGTATATTCTAGCTTTGAGGTCTTCGTTGGATATATGTATCACAAATACCTTCTCCCAGTCTGAAGCCTGTCTTTTTATTGTATGAGACATTATAATTGTATTGTATTTAACATCTTTGAAAAACAGACGTTCTTGATATTATCACGGTACAGTTAATCATTTCCCCCCCTTATGGTCCTGTTTATGATCATAAGGATATTCTCCCATGCTATCTTCCACAAGCTTTATTGTTTTACCTTTCATATTTGGATCTATAATACACCTGGAATTGATTTTTGTGTGTAGAGTGAGGTAGAGTTAAAATGCTTTATTTTTTTTCCCATATGCATATTCTACTGACCAACCCCCTTTCCCCCCCCACCCCGTATTGAAAAGACCATCCTTTCCTCACTCCACACATTTCATCTTCAGGGGAATCTCAGGTCTATTTGTCTTTCTTCTCACCATTAACATACTATCTTGATTACTGTAGTTTTAAGTCTTGACATCTGGTAGGCAAAACCTCCCTTTTCTTCTTTAATAAATTTTATTTTGTTTATTTATTGATGTTTTTATTGATTTGAGAGAGAGAGAGAGGAGAGAGAGAGAGAGCGCACTCTATCAATTTGTTGTTTCACTTATTTATGCATTCATTGGTTGACTCTGTAGGTATCCTGGCTGAGGATTGAACCAGCAACCTTAGTGTATTGGGATGACACTCTAACCAACTAAGCTACCTGGTCAGGGTGCTGTTCTCTTCTTATTCTTCAAGATTATCTTGGCTATTCTTGGTCCTTCTCATTTTTGTTTAAAGATTAGAACACCAGATCAGTTCTCTAGCTCTCTCTTTTTTTCTCTCTCTCAAACACCTGCTGCAAATTTCATTGAATCTGAAGATCTAGTTGGGAAATTTGATATCTTTAAATGATCAAGTCCTCTCTCTATTAAAATATAGCAAATGTACCTGACCAGTATGGCTCAGTTGGCTGAGCATTGTTCCATGCATCAAAAGGTCTCCAGTTTGATTCCCAGTTAGGGCACTCTGGATTGTGGGTTTAATTCTCAGTAGGAGGCACGCAGGACACAGCCGATCAATGTTTCTCTCTCTCTCTCTCTCTCTCTCTCTCTCTCTCTCTCTCTCTCTCTCAAATCAATAAAAACATATTAAGTTTAAAAAAAGAAAATATGAAGAAGAATTTAAAAAATAAAAGATGAAATATAGCAGATGCTTCTATTTATGTAGGTCTTTTATAATTTCAATGCTTTTCAGTTTAAAAGTCATACATATTTGGTTTTAAGTAATTGATGTTTTTGATATTAATAGGTAGCTTTAAACCTGTAATGGCTTATTGTTTGTATATTAAAATATCAATTTTATAATATTTAATATATCTGCTAACCCTTTCCAGCTTCCCTTTTAAATTTATTTATTTGTCAGGAGAATCTTTTGGTTTTTCTAAGTACACCATTATGTTACCTGTCAATAAAGGCAATATTTGTCTTCCATTTCAATAACCTGTACCTTTAACTTATTTATTTTTATTTCCTTATTATACTGGCTATAACTTCCAGTATAAATGTTGACTAAAATGCTTGTCTCATCCATGATCTCAGATGGAAACTTTCAATAATCTATTATTATGTTTTCTGTAGCTTTTAAATATATATATTATCACATTTTTAAAATTTGATTCCAGGCCCGATTTGCTAAGTTTTTAAAAAATTTCAAATGAATATTTGCTTTATATATGCCTTTTATTCATTTATTGATCTGGTCTCATGCTTGTTCTCTTATGTTATCCTAATGTGATGAATTACATTGATTGATTAATTTTGAATGTAAAACCAACCCTGCATTAGGGAAGTAAACACCACTTGGTTGTCATATATTATTATTTTCTATATTTGGTGGGAAATATTTGGTTACACCTTTTCTATCTGTATTTGTGAGAGAGATTGACCTATAATATCCGATTCTTATAATGTGCTTGTTAGGTTTAGTTTTCAAGGTTATGCTGACATGATAAAATAAGTTGGGGAGTATTTTCTTTTTTGTTTTATCAGAGAAGCCATCTGGACCTGGGTTTCTTTGTGAAAGTTTTTAATTAAACAGTGGTACCTCGAGATACGAGTTTAATTCGTTCCATAACCTTGAGGCGTGGGAAACTATGAGATGCTCGAGTCAAGGTAAACTGGTGGGTTGTGTGCAGCCAGCTGATCCGCAAGATTACTCATATCTCAACTGTTGCTCGTACTTCAAAGCAAAAATCGCTTGCTCGACGGCTCGTATCTCAAAAATCTCATATGTTAGGGCACTTGTATCTCGAGGTACCACTGTAGATGCAATTTTAAAATTTGATATACATAGTACAATTTCAGATAGATTCCAAAATTCTTTGCTATTTCTGAAAATACACAGTTAAGCCAGAATGTGTTAAGAGGTCAACATTAAAGTGTAAGTCACTATATTCACACAGTCCAGTAGTTAAGAATATGAACTCTGATGCTCTTCTATTCTAGTCCTCTTCAAAAATGAATTTTAAATGCAAACGAAAGAGTCCTTTTTATTCAGCTTTAGTATCAAAATCCTAAATAGCCAACAGACAAGACATTGTAGGGTTAAAATTTTCAGCATGCTTCTATTTGGCTTTTTGAGCTTCTGCTCTTCATAAATGCTTTGAGAGGAAGGGTTGGGCTCTCTGCTCTGCTTCCCTCTGTTGGAGATGTTGGTCCCTCAATTGTTCTCTGCCCCCAAACTGTGATTTTTATCTCCACAGCTCTGTGAAGTTTTTGAGAACTTTCCTGGCATTTCTGCTCTTGACAGCTGGGTACCTTGCACATGCCAGGGGGAAAGAGAGAGGAGAGTATTGGCTCCTCTCTGTGGTCCCCTTCTCACTGGGATCTTGACTCATCACGTACTGGCTGCGTCAGAAACTCTCTGATCACTTCAAGCAGATTTATTTTTGTATTTTAATTGTCTTTTCTTCCTTTTCTTGGCATACATGTTGGCCTGCTGCAAGGTACTCAATATAGATAGAAATCGACATTTGAATAGATCTTTTTTACTATTATTAATGTCACACTTGATCTGACTTTCCCATTTAACCAACCTTGGTTAGAAAGAGGTAAGAGATATACCATTATGGTGATGATAGCAATAGTAATAATAGCTGCTCAACATTCATTGATAAGTCACGGGTACAGGACTCTGTGCTACCTTTTTCCTATGTGCTCTCTCATTTCATCCTCCTAAGAACCTGGGAAGTAGGTACTATTAGTCTAATTTTATTTTTTTTGAGAGGAGAAACTGAACTCATGGTTAATCTGCTGATACTCACAGGCTAATGAATGGCTGTAATAAAAGATGATACCATGCTACCTGATACCATGGGGGAAATGGATTTTGTGCCTAAAGAAATGGGAGATTTTAGTTCCAGAATACCTAATTTCCCTCTGTCTGAAATTCATTATTTCCTATATTCTATGTTCTTGTAAAAAGGGGATGCATCTTACAGTTGATGTCAAAAGAAACTTGTCAGCTGCCAGGATTGCAGCCTTCTATGACAGACCTGTGGATCCAGCACGCGCACAACCTTCCTCCACTCTGAGTGCCACTTCAGTTGCATTATGGGATTTGGTGGCACCTGGTAGCAATGACTCCTACTTAATGTTGCCTCCTTCATGAAGCTTCCTCAAAAGGTTATGCAAAGCTTAGCACTGAAACAGGAACTCACTGAATTCTCCCAAGTTTTCTATCATCAGGAAATGCCACTAATGCAGTTGAAATTGTCAAATATCCTGGAATTCAGAACAGATTCATCAGAGACAACAGTGGTTGGTATGACTGAAGAACATCAAAGCATCCACCGTATAGCCATCCAAAGCTCCCAGTGGACTTTTAACATCCAGGAATGTTATACTTCAATGAAGGAAACAACAGAACAATTCCTTTAACCCAATCGGAAATGCAAACAAAGTCCTGCATTCTTTGATATTCCTGAAAGTTACTCTGTTAGTCAAAGGTTCCCAAAAGGTCAAGATCAAAGATATGATCATGAGAATTAGAGTGTGTTTGCTAAGATGCAGGTCAAGCACCAAAGTACCTGCCTTTCAAAAGCCAGAGAATGTGGGTTGCTTCTGTCTGTCTGATGTCCTCAGTTGTGCATGGGGGAAATCACAGCACCTACCTAATGGAATTGTTATAAAGATCAAATTGTTACAAAGTTCAAATAAATGCTAAGAGGGATGTTTGACAAGAGGCAGGTGCCCAATAAATGTTAACCATTAGGATAAACAGCACATCACTCCCAATATGCTCGATGTGATTGCCTAATATGATACAGAAAAATATTTGTATTCTGAATTGAAAGAGGCCTTCTGGGCTAATTTTGAATGTGATGTTGATGGAGCAAGAGATATAAAAGTGTACAGATTACTGTGTGCTATTGTTGGCCACTAAAGGTTTTATTTGTTGTTGTTGTTTTTGCTTACTTTTAATGTTGTTTCCTTTTTTTTTTTCATCAGGGCTGGTGCTATTATTCCAATAACTGAAATCTGTCAACCATTCTTTTTTTTTAAAAATATATTTTGTTGATTTTTTACAGAGAGGAAGGGAGAAGGATAGAGAGTTAGAAACATCGATGAAAGACATGGATCAACTGCCTCTTGCACAACCCCTGCTGGGAATGTACCTGCAACCAAGGTACATGCTCTTGACCGGAATCGAACCCGGGACCTTTCAGTCCACAGACTGACACTCTATCCATTGAGCCAAACCGGTTTCGACTCAACCATTCTTCATCACCAGCCCTGCAGTCTATGTTTGGACTATCCCAGTCTCCTCTCTCCTCCTCCTCTTCGTTGTTGTTGTTCTCCTCCTCCTCCTCCTCCTTCTCCTCCTCCTCCTCCTCCTCCTCCTCCTCCTCCTCCTCCTCCTCCTCCTTCTCTTCCTCCTCCTTTTTCTTCTTCGATTTTTAATTGATTTTGAGAGAGAGGGGAAGGGAGAGGGAGAGAAAGAGAGAACATCTATGTGAGAGTGAGACATTTATCGGCTGCCTCTTGCATGCCCCTACCAGGGATCAAGCCTGAAACCCAGACATGTACCTGACAAGGCATATGCTCTGCAACCACTCGATGCACAGGATGATGCCCAACCAACTGAGCCATACCAGTCAGGGTTGTCTGGCTTCTTTTGCTCAATATTATGTGTGTGAGTTATCTATGTCACACATGTGTTAATATTGCTGTATTACAGTCTATTGTCTGAATATGTTACCATTAATTTATCCATTGTACTACTGATAGGTCACTGGGTTGTTTCCACTGTGGGGACGTATAACAAATAATGCTGCTATGAACATTCTTTTGCATGTCCTCTGGCAGGCCTGTGCACTGACCTCTCATGGGTATGTGACCAGGAGTGCAGTTGTCACCACAACAGCAATTTGGCAGCTATGTACTTGACAAAATATGTTTTCTCATACTATGTTTTGTCAAATACATAGTTTCTTAATGTTTTAAAAAATGCAAGAATTCATGTCGTGTTGCGGGAGCGGGGGAGGGGGGCGGTCCTTGTCTCTCTTCTATGAAGAATCAGCCAGAGTTCTGGACTTCACCTTCATTTCTTTTTCACTGAGTGTTTATGAACTGCAAAGATTCACAGAGGTAGATGGGTACAAAATGGCTGTACAGAATTTATGAGGCAGAGGTGTTATTCAGAGGGACAGGTCTCTTCTGGCACCATACCGAGAAATGCTGACCTCAGCCCTATGGTCTTCAGAGCTGGGTCCTGTCCAGCTGTCCAAACTGCTCCACCCACCCCCTCCCTTTCCTTTCTCCTTCTTGGCCATGTGCATTTCAGTCCATTATCACTTTCTGGAGGGGATGGGATCCAGGGAGGGGTTTACAAACATCTCCATCCATTTGTCTCCTGAGACTGTGAAGGTTCTCTCCAGACCCTGCTGTGCTCCAATCAGCAGGGTTGGAAGGCGACAGACCCATCTGCAAGGGGTAGTTTGTTATGTTTGGTCCAGACCTAACTTTCAGCCGGACTGGGCTGACTTGGAATTAGCATTTGGGTTGAGATAGAAAGAGCTCTGTGCTCAAGTCCATCTCCTGCTTTGGTGTGACAGGGACAAGCTCCATCATGACTTCTGTCTTCTTTGGTTAAACAGCAGCCCTGTAGTCATACACCTAAACCCTCGCTGCCAAGGCCACACTTGCACGGGGGCACAGGGATCTTGAGTGCTTGGGAACACATTCAGAGGCCAGAAGAAGCTGCAAACATTTCTTCTTCTTCTCAGGCAATACTGAAGCTCCCTTTCCTGGGTGTCTGAAGTCTTCTCTCCTTTAGTTTTCCTCTCTCCTCCGTGTTACCCCTTTTCCAGGAACCCACCTTTTTCGCTTCCCTTTTATACCCTCTTCTCCCAGGATCTGCCTTTATTCTGAGAATCTCAGCTAGGGAGTAATATTTTCAGGACCCTTCTACCTCCTTTATCACCCCCTCATGTTGCTCTTAGGTATTACCAAGATCAAGACCCAAAGAGCTCTTGTTAAAGCAGATTGTTGCTCCTAAAGCACCACTTGATTCATTATTATCTTAAAACTAGAGGCCCGATGCATGAAGATTCATGTAAGAATAGGCCTTCTTTCCCTTGGCTGCTGGCACCCAGAACCCAGGCCTTTGCTCTGGCTGCCACCTCCCACCTTTGCTCTGGCTCCAAGCCACCTTCTGTCTTCATGTGCTGCCCAGAGTGGCCAGGGTGGGGCACAACACCTGCATCATCACCTTGGTGATGACACAAGTGTCCCGGCCCAGCCACTGCTATCTTTGTCATGTCAATTTGTGTATTCCCTCCTTATTGGCTATGGGCACTGTCATCTTTGTCATGAAGTGATGGTCATTTTGCATATTCCATCTTTATTAGATAGGAAGGAGGATACTCTTCCTCATCAAGCTTGAGGATTGGTTGGAATGGGTAAGAGAATGAGAGAGCTAACACTAAAGACTTCTTTATAAATATTTTAAAAGAATTTAAGGCCAGATTTATTGAGGTTTACTTTTATGCAGAGTAAAAGGTACCCTTTTTGTACCTACAGAACAATGAGTTTTGACAAAAGTATGCAGTTGTGTAATCACTACTATAGTTGAGATATAAGACATTTCCATCTTTCTAAAGAGACTTGGGGTCTTGGGCGTCTGGAGTCTTCTCTCCTTTAGTTTCCTTCCTGCAGCCCCTAGAGCCCCAGAGGGGACTTCAGTGTCCCCAAAGCACTCAGGTTTCCCTCTGAATCCAGATGTTTTTGGTGGAACCCACTCTTCCTGGAGGACCCTGGTGTCCTTGGTAGACCCAGTTTTCCTTGGAGGAACCAGTGTCCCAGGTGGATCACTATGTTCCTGGAGGATCCAAGTGTCCAGGTGGTCCAGGTGTCTGTGGTGGACTTTGAGACCTGGTGGCCCTGGAAGAACCCAGAGTTTCCAGAAGATCCAAGTGTCCTTAGAGGACCCTTTTGTCTTGGAGAAACCAAATATCCCTGGTGGATCCCACTGTCCTGGTGGGCCCCCCTGTCTCTGGTGAATCCAGGTACCCCTGGAGGATCATGGTGTTCCATGGTGGATCCAGTGTCCCTTGTGGATACAGGTATCCATAAGGGACCCCAGTGACCTGGTGGATCCTGTTTTGCCTGGTGGACCCTGGGTCTGTTATTCACAGTGCAAATGCCCCCTCAAAAGGTGATACTAGTGGGCGCTGCCTATTTAACTATGGGAATAGGTCTCTCTTCCAGTTGGAAGGCACTGAAGGAGTGTGAGTTAAGGATGCAGTGGCTTGTGCTGAGCACATAACTTAGCCCTAGGGATGAGGTTCTGGCTGGAGTGTCAGAAGCTGAGACCTGGGTCCAGAGGAGAAACTGGGAGAAGCTGTAAGGGGTGAACCAGAGCTGGGTGTGGATGGGGCGGGGGAGACCAAAACCAGAAACCACAGTGCAGGAACTCAGCACTCAATGTGGACTCCAGCTGAGCCTGTCTTAATATGTCAGTAGTGTCACTTGACTGATGAAATATGGGCTCGGATCAGGAAAGAGGCCATGAAAGCAAGCAGTCTGGGCACTGCAGACTTGCTGGTTTCTGGTTGTGTGCATGTGTGTGTGTGTTATGTGTGTGTGCATGTATGTGTATTGGGAGCTGGTGACAAGATGCTCTTACCTCCGGAGACATCTTAGCTAACTCACATTCTCAGCTGTGGGAGGCGTGGGGCCTCTTCTCTTCGTGCACGGGGGAGCCCCCCTGATGTTCCACCAGCAAGCCGGTGCTCAGCTCACGGCCGTCCCGCCGGCTGGGGCAACCGCACATTCTTAGACGCTCTATGTCATGGAAAGAAAGGTGAAGTGCTCCGTCTGCTCGGCTCTCCCAAACATTACCACTCCGGCAACAAAAGGGGGGCTACGGTGGTGAGAGACTTTCTTCTCCTGGCGGCCAGGGCGAGTCTTTCAGATGCCGGAATCCACGGTGCTGTGAAGTTTGAGGAATTTTTCAAATCATCGTCCTGTAGGAGCATCTGCTAACCACCCTTCTGCACGTGGTCCTGGTGCAGCCTGAGTCCA
>JAAGEH010000109.1:537128-582531 GCA_011751065.1 Lasiurus cinereus
AGAGAGAGAGAGAGAGAGAGAGAGAGAGAGAGAGAGAGAGAGAGAGACAGGGCAGGTGCTGCTTTCATGGAATGGTGCACCAGAGACCAGGGTACGCTTGCTTTCCTGTCCCTGTTTGCTTTAATGGATCAACACGATCCAACATCCAGCCCCTGCCATGCCAGGTGTGAGAGAGAGAGCAGGGAGCAACACTGTGGGCAGAAAGGAGCTGAATAGTTCGAGGTTCCATCATGGTACGCAGATTAGTGAACAATTTAAAACATATGGATTGTTTATTTCTGGAATTCTCCTTTTGATACTTCTGAACCACAGTTGACCATGGGTTACTGAAGCTTCGGAAAGTGAGACCCCAGATAAGGGGGGAACTACTCTATTTGGTTCAGCTGCCTTTGTGGGCCCCGCTCCACTGTGTTATACACCCCCTTATTCCAATATCCATGGCTCTGTCAATGCTAGCTCAGAGTAGGGCCTCTAAACATCCTTGTTACTTCTATCCATGTGTATTTAGAAAACCCTATACACCCCCTTCAGAATCTTTTTTCCCCCTAAATTATCTTTTAGAGCTAGAATTAGCAAAGTTTTTCTATAAAAGGCTAGATAGTACATATTTCAGTTCATATCACTTGATATGTTGGTTTTCTATGCTGAGTAACAATTTATTACTAACTTAGCAGCTATAAATGATGCACATTTATTATCTCACAGATTCAGTTGACCAGGGTCTGGGCATGGCTTAATGGGGTCCACTGTTCAGGGTCTCACAGTTATAGTTGAGTGGGGGGCTGGGCTGCATTCTTACCTGGAGGCTGGACCTGGGAAGAAGCCACACCCAAATTCACATGATGGTTGGCAGAATTCAATTCCTTGTGGTTGTAGGATTGAAGTCCTCTCTATAGGCCACATAATAGCAGTTTGCTTCTTCAAGGCCAGAAGGAGAGTCTCTCTCTCTCTCTCTTTCTCATCAGATAAGATAGTCTTACATAAAGTGACACAATCAAGGGAGTGATATCGTGTCACTTTTGCCATGTGATGTAATTCAATCAAGGAAGTAGTAGACCATCACTTTGCTGTAATCTATTGGTCAGAAGCAAATCATAGATTCTACCCACACTCAAGTGAAGGAGATTGTGCAAGGGTATGCTCACAGCAGGAGGGTATATTATCTTCATAAGATCTATCACAGGTATTAAACTCTGTCTTTGTAATCCAGAAGTAGCCATAGATGACATATAAATAGTGAGCATAGCTATGATGCAATAAAGCTTTCTTTATAAAAGTAGGCTGAGGGCCAGGTTTGGCTCATGAATTGTCATAGTTTGCTGACACCTGATCTTTAGAGTGATACTGTTGGTCTGCACCAAGAGTTTTTTTTTTTTTAATGAGGATATTATTTACTACTTTATTTAACATTCCCATTATGATAAATCTTGGACTAAAAAATTTTTTCTGGTAGTTGTGCTTTCTGGAGCAAATGACTGGTTTTAATCTCATGAACATTATAATTTAAAAAAATTGAAGTAAAATATACTGGCAATAAATGTTGCTGAATACTGAGTTTCCTTCTTCACTTTAGTTGCTAGGAATCTCAGAAGCAAAGTATGACCATCTATGCCGAGTGTAAAGGACTCCACAGAATACATTTTCTGCATTTGCCTTATTCCTGGCTCTGTTTAATGTTTCAACCTTGATTTCTCTTCTTTCATGCTGATATAATTTATGTCTTCTTGCTGTATTGTGTGTGTTTAAATCCTCCTAGTAAATCTTCTCTTTATAAGTTGAGAAAACATTTTTTAAATTTATCGTTATTGTTGAAAGTATTACAGATGTCCCCTTTGTTTTTTTCCCATTGACCCACCATCCACCCGGCACCTGCCCCTCCCAGGCCTTCACCACACTATTGTCTGTGTCCATGGTTTATGCATATATGCATATAAGTTCCCTGGTTAATCTCTCCATCCCCACCCCCTACCTCCATCTTCCCTCTAAAATTTGTCAATCTGTTCCATGCTTCTATGTCTCTGGGTCTCTTTTGTTCATCTGTTTATTTTGTTCATTAGATTCCACATATGAGTGAGATTATGTGATATTTATCTTATTTCACTTAGCATAATACTCTCTAGGTCCATCAAGTTGAGGAAAATTTTTACAAATGAATAAAGCATTGTCTTTTAGTATGAATGGTGTATTGGAAAAAGAATAACCTCTATATTCAGATTATGATGAATAGTAATTCAGTGGGAGGACATTCAAGTTCTCCTTTTATAACATTTAACCCAAGGAGAGAGCTGACAAATTCTTGTACAGGGAATATTGCTGGTTTCTCCTCATTTATTCTGAAGTTTGGTTTGGAGGAGAAGCGTAATACCAGTTCATGGACATCACAGGCTGTACCAGGCTGCACCTGGGTGGGGCTGGACTGGGGCACACATTATGGCTGGACCCATGAGATCACAAGCTCCATCCTACAAGGGTGCCATTGTGCCTGGCGCCTCACTGGTGATTTCACTCCAAGATTGCTTGCCGCCTGGGGAAGGCAGCTGTAAAACAGTTCTCCAGTGAAATCATTGGACCCGAGCTGCAGTTGTCAGCTTTGCTCTGCACACCCAGGTCGCCGCCTCATCTCCCATGGTGGAGGTGCTGAGGGTTGAACAGACTGCCTTAGTCAGCAATGGTGATGCTGGCTTTGCTGGCCCCACAGGCCTAAAGTAGTTGAGTTCAGGTGACCTCCTCAGAGAAACCCAGCCCTTCTCCAGAAACTGGGTCATGAAACAAAGGGCAAAGGATTCGAGGATGCCCTAGAATCTGGGGATTTTTCTCAGGGGTGATGTGCATTCCTGAAGTGTCTCCTGAAGAGTCTAGCACAGTGCTTGACATGTAATATAAGTGAACCCCAAATGAGCTAATTTAGGGAAGCATATTTCTTTTATTCAGCAAATATGCAGGGATTTGCCTAGAGTGGTAGTATAGCATCATGATTAAGAGCAAGAGCTCTGGCGCCAGGCTGCCTGGTTCAAATCTTGCCTCTGACACTAACTGTGTGACCCTGGACACATTTCCTGGCTCCTCTGTGTGTCCTTACCAACAAAATGGGGATTAAGACAGATGCTGCATGTCTCTTATGTCCCTGTTTTCTCTCCTGGTCTGCTCTCCCTGGGATAAGCTAGCTGCCATGTCATGATGACATACTCAAGCAACCCAATGAAGACATGCAATTAGTGAAAAGCCGGAGGCCTCCTGCCGCCGGCCGTGTGAGTGAACTCTCTTGGAACTCAGTCCTTAAGCCCCAGTCAAGGCTTCAGATGACTACAGCCCACATCAACATCTCCTCCCTGAACTGGAGTCCCACTGTTGAAAAACATTGGAACCTCACAATTTATTTATATTTCTTTGTTCTATGATGATATTCTATCACATTACCATATATACAGGGTGGAGCAAAATTAGGTTTACAGTTGTGAGTATGTGAAACACAGAGTTTATTCTTGTATTCTTGTTATTAATTATTAAATTATTTTTCCTATGAACAACTATAAACCTACTTTTGCCCCACCTTATATGTAGACTTATTTTCTTTATAGAAGAAGCCACTGTGAAGAAATTAAATATACTTGCTTCATTTTAAAAATAATTTCATGTGTGAGGATTTACTCATATTATTATTATTATTATTATTATTATTATTATTATTATTAAATAAAGTATAAGATGATGGCATAGGGTATTTGAATGTACCACAATTGATTTGATCAATCTCCTATTGATGGATGGTTAAGTTGTTTTTATTTTTCACTGTTATAAGTATTACTAGGATTGATGTGAGAAGGGTCTCCAAGAATCATGCATGGTGAGTTTTATGGTCCGGTGGTTTTGAGTAAGGATTTGAGGGCTGTGTAAGGACAGTATGTATAAGAGGCGGTAGATTGAGCCCTAACTACCCAGTATATTGGTTACGTCATCTCTGGTATTTTCTGAGACATTCCTGATTTGGAACATTCTGCCTCCTTGGGGCCATATATTCTGAGTTTTTGTTTGGAAAATATTATCACCCCTCCATGCCATGAACTTCACACTTCAGCAATACTGACTTGCTTTTCACATCCCACACCTGCTACGCTGTTCTCACTTCCCTGCCTCTGCGTATGCTGAACCCTCAGCCTGGAACGCCTCCCCTCCAGTTTATCTGTCTATCTCCTTTTCATTCTTTGACTCATCTGAGACCTCTCCTCCAGCAGATTTTCCCAATCTTTCCCTACCCACGACTGGTTTGGGATCCTTTCCTTCACATTCATAGAGGCCTATGCTTACTTTTTTCACCGAACTAGCATTTTATGTCTCTTACCCACTCAGTCATGAGCTCCTCAAGGGCAAATCATTTGATCGTGGATCAAACAGACAAACAAACAATTAGACAAACACTATTACTTTATGTAATGACTATAATACTATGGACTTGGAGCAAAATTTTAGTGAAAAGGTAAATCAATGAGCCCTATTGAAAAAAATGTCAGTGCAGTTGAATGGTTCTAGGGCTGGGTTTTGCTGGACAAAGGTAGCCCATTTGGGCAAGAAAATTGAAATTGCCTAGAAGGTTGAAGTGGTGGAACATGGCGTGTTTGCTGGATAGGAGGGAAGTGAAGACAAGAGAGGCTGATAGAGTAAATTCAGAGGAATCAAGGACTGGGGAGCTCTGTGGATTTGAAAGACAGGAATGTGGTGACAGTAATGCCAGGTCTGGACTGATAGGTAGTGGTTCCCAAACTCAACTATACATAAGCATCACCTAGGGAACTTGTTAATCCTATGAATACCAGCACACAAACACTAGTGTCACCAGGAATCACCACTGGTCAATAATCCAGATTTCTGAAAACCTCTCTTAAGGATTCTGAACCAGTAGGTCTGAGGTGGGATCTGGGAGGTGTGTATTTAACAAACATCTCAGGAAGTTCTCATTCAAAGGGTCTATGCACCCCCTTTGGATAATTTCTGAAATGTGAGGCTTCGTGCAAAAAGTGAGGTCTCTCTGGTTTTTAAGGCTTCAGAAGTGGAGCCATATCTCCTGAAGCCAATGTTCAGATGTGGCCACAAGAATGCATGACTAGAGCAGGAGTTCAGGGGGAAAGGGTAGAAAAAAGGCCAAAGTATGGAAAAGATCATCCATGTGACAGTCACCCAGGTTGATGGAACGGATTAGGGGGAAGAAGGACTCAATGCCATGTACCAGAATCTTTCATGAAAGAAGGGGACTTTCCAGAGGGGTGGTAGATAATTTCCAGGATGCAGTGGAACTTTTACAAATGAACCACTGCAGTTCTTGGGTATGAATTCCCAGTGATGCTGTGGTGAGGAGCTTGTGTGTGATTGAGGAGAAGAGAAGGGTATATTTTGACACGTTTTTCTTACTAGTATTTCCAAGTTTCCAGGCCTGCTAAGGGAGGGGTGAGCAAGTGACTGCAAAGTGGTACAAAAGGCCACAAGAGCATAATCATGGGCACAGATAACAAAGAACTGCTAAAGACCACTAGCATTCAGATTAGAAAAGAGGCTTTAGAAGCACACAAACAGTGGTGTCAACAGGAATCACTCTTGGTCAATAATCCCAGGATCTCCAGCCTGGCTTCTTTGGAGATTTGAGGTGCCTCCCAAAGAGTGTTCCCAGCCAGCAACTGAGAGCTGCTGGGATAATAACACAGGCTCATTCCTGGGGACATGAGACTCCTCTGATGGTCACCTTGCACTTTAAGTCTCTTGACAACTTTGCCAAACTTTCTTAGATGGCTTTGCTCTCAGGGACACTTCAGCCCACCCTCCTTCCCTTTCTCCTTCACTAGGGGTCAGATCTGCATTGTGGTCTCACAACACTCTCAGCCTCACCTTGTTCCCTTCCCATTTTCTCTCCCTAATATTATTGCATGCTCAATCTCATCTTGATGACTGATTCTTGGAGGACTAAGAGTAGCACAGCAAATAAAGTAGCAGAAGTGTGGTAGTGTAGGATACTTATATCTTACTCTGAATCCGGCCTCAGGGAGTATCAGCTCTGGAAAAATTTCAGGAAAGCTAACCAAATCACTGGTTATTAAAAGCAATGCTGTTGGACAGTGAGAGTTTACGGAGCAGTGACTATAGAATGCAGTCATTAACTCTGTAAGGAACCTGGCACAATGAGATTCAGAAACTGGACCTGCAGTTGGGAAGTGAGGTGCTCTGAAGTGAAAAAGCAGGTCCCTGGGGGTGTCCCCCCACCAATGCACTTTCTACGGTATCATGCTGCCTGCAGGGATGAGGGGCTTCCCAGGATGGAGACACAACCAGGAGACTTGATCAGCATTTGTCTTCAGCGGCACCCAGGTATTTTGGGTGCACTAGTATCTACAAATGTCTTCAGAGGAACTTCTCATTTTAGGCTACTTCTACTTAAAGTGACCAGCTTTTCTAATGCTCTTAATTCAGAATTAACAGACCTTGTAATGTACCAGATCAAAGTCACGATCAATGGCAGATAGGTGCAAAGATTAGAACCTGCTGCCAATGAAAGGCTCTCTTTCTCTGTTTAATTACGTCTGACTAGCCAGGTCAGCTTGGTTTGTAAAATATATCCCTAATCCTCCCTGTTCTTCTCTGTTCCATTGCCCCCACTCCTGGCCACACCACCAACTCCTCTCCCCTACAGCTGTAGTGGCCTTCTATCTGGTCCATCTGCTTCTTGGAGGCACTTCCAGCCCATTCTCTGTGTATATCCACAGTGATTGCTCTACAAGTCAAATTAGATCATGTGCCTCTCCTGCTGTAAGTCCTCAAGTGGCTTCTCATTACACTTGGAAGAAGATCCGCACTTTTTCTCATAGCCCAGAGGTCCTCTGAGACCGCTCTCTGAGATTTGCCTCTCACCCCTGGTCCACTCCAATCAAAATACCTTCTGCTTCTCCATCACATCTGTGTGTTTCTGGAACAGATCAAGTTCTTCCTTACTCATGGTCTTTCCACTGGCCCGAATGCTCATTCCCATCTTTGCATGTCTCACTTCTCCTTATAATTCAGAATCTCCATGACCACACAGTCTAAAGCCACCTCCCTTCCCACCCCAGTTGCTATTAATACAATCCTGCTTTATTTTTCTCAGAGCACTAACCACATGAGAAGCTACGTGACTTAACTCGTCCACGTATTTATTGTCTGTCTTTCCCAAAAGAATGTCAACTCCATGAGAATAGCCTGCTGTCTGATTTGTTTTGATTCTGTGTCCTCAACACTGAGAACAGTGCTAAGCACAGAGCAGGCATTTACTAAGGATTTGTTGACTGGATAAAGATCAATCAACAGCAAAAGTAAAGCAGGTCTAAATGAAAATGTTACTCAATGGAGAAGAGTTGAGTCAAGCATTTGTGTTACAGGCAACAACGCATTTTTAACCCATTACCTCTTAGGGGAAACCTACTTTCTCTTGCCATAAAATTGCACTTAAAGGAAAAATTTATTAAAAATATTTCAAGGTTTGATCCAGATGGGAAGGACTTGTTGCATATGTCTCCAGTTGGGTTTTCATCAGGGAAATCAGAGGGGATTTGAAGTACCATTTGGTGGAGACCTGTTTGGGGCTAGCGCTGTTACTGGGGTTGTGAAAATAATAATAAATGGCACTTTATGGGCTTACGTGTTCATATTCTCCCTGGTACACATGCGACATCCCTCATGTAAATGAGCCCCCACAATGACCTTACAAAGTTGGCACTGTCATGGACCTCATTATGCAGAACAAGAACCAAGGTCCTTAGAAACCATAGCCAGAAATGGCTGGCGCTGAGGTTTTAATCCTATTGTCTTTGATTCCAAAGCTCCTCATTATAGCCAGTAATGGCTGGCGCTGAGGTTTTAATCCTATTGTCTTTGATTCCAAAGCTCCTGCACAGCCACCAGTAATTGGCTGTTCACAAGGGTGAGGTCAAGTACTCAGGCTGTAGGGAAAGGTATGTTTATCAATTGAGATCAGAATCTGACGTCTCTGCTCCTCACCTTGGGCCACGTAGGCTAATGGACAGCTTTGATTATCCACTACCTTCAGTTTCTGCTTTGTTCTCCTAGGAGCAGATGTCAGTATGACCCTGTGATTGCTTCATCTGTTGCCAGCAAACCAAAAAGGCCTGGGACGGTGTTTGTTGACTCATGGGGTGTGATGTTACTGAGCATTGGAGTAATAGGTGCCATTTATAAGGGTTCCTAAAATGTTTATTGCACGCCCACGAATTGTCTGATGTTCACAGGAGAGTGGAAGGCTTGTACTATGGGTCCTGAAGTCAAACAGAACTAGGTTCGAATACCGACTCCATCACTTATTAGCCATGAGACAAATCTTTTTGAAGCCTCCCTTTTTGTAACTGTGCTTGTAGAAAATAAAAGTTGCCTATCTCCTAGGTTATGATTCATTGTGATCATGTCCTCCACGTGGTGTCTATAGCTAGCCCCTGTAAGCATTAGCTATTGGTGATATTTTTATTATCATTATTGTACCAAATTTGAGGACTGTCCTGGGCTAGACTGTAGGAGAGGACTGGGAACAGGGAAGGTATTTGTGGTCATCAGACTTTAGATGAATAAGATCAAGGGTCCTGAGTGCTCACAGTTTCTACATTTATACAATAGCAATGGCAATACTCTCCTGGGTATAAAATGTCAATAGAAATACCTATACAGATAATGATAGTTATGGCTAATATTTATTGGACACTTAATATGTTCTAGGCATTGTCCACGCTGTAAACACTTTGGAGCAGGTGCTATTATACATCCATTTGAAAGATGAAGGGCTGGGGGTACGTGCATGTATGGGCTATCACAGGGATTAATTAAGTATTTATGAGTAGCTCCGATCTTTCAGCAGAAGAGACTTTTCACTATCTGGTACACAATAGGTGTTCAGTAAATTTTTATTGTTGAAAGTCAGAGGTTGGTAAGCTTTTTCTGTGAAGGCCCCACGGTAAACATGTTGGGCTTTGTGTTCCATATGGTCTCTGTGGCACTTTCTCAACTCTCCTATTACAGGGAAAAAAGCAGCTATAGGCAGTACGAAAGTACATGCATGTGGCTGTGTTCTGATAAAACCATTCCTAAGAACAGTGGCAGGACAGATCTGGCTGCAAGCTGGTTGCCAAGCTCTCATGTCAACACTGATGCTCATAGACAGTGCTGTTTGTTAAGTGCATACTCTGTGCTAGGTACTATTCCAAGTACTTTTGAAGCATCCATCTTGTATAAAAACTGCTGTTTGAAATTTTAACCTTGCTATTGGCTTCTGTAAATGTTTGCTTGCTTAAATAATAAGGAAAATTGGACTATTTTCATTTTCAGAGAGGCCATTAAACCTTCCCTGGACAAAATTATCAATGCTGGCATCTGGCCAGGCCTTTGGTTGAGGTGTCAGGGCCTTAGCACATAGGGGCCCTTTAAGAACTTGCAAAGGGGCAGGAAACATCCCATATTTGGGAGACAAAGAAGGTAAAAACATATAAATAGGGAAAATTTCTGCATATTGGGGCCCAGAATTTGAGAGACATTTTCCTCTGGACCCACGCGAAATAAATGTAACTCCAAACTCTCCGAGCATGGTTAGATTATTCCGGTTTTCTGTAACTCTTTCATACACTATATCCTGAGACACCAGTGAGGAATGTGGGTTCATTGGTCCAGGCCTGTGAGACCCCAAAGCTCCAACAGGGGACAATGTTAAGGATTGTTGTACATTATCCCGATGAAAGAATAAGTTAATTCTAGAGCCATACTATTCAAAGTCTGGTCCACGGACCAGCAGCAGTCTCAACATTTAAGAGAAATTAGAAATGCAGACAGTTGGGGTCCTCTCCAGACCCCCTGAATCAGAATCGCCATGTTCACAAAACTCCCAAGGGAGTTTCATGCACCTTGAAATTTGAGAAGCAAAACAACAAAACCAAACAATGTTCAATAGCCTGAAATGTTTAGCTTTTGTGAGTAATTTGGCTAATCATAATAATATGGCTGAGCTTTTCATTCCTCTTGTGGGTGTAAACCTACTGTCAGAAGGTCAACAGAGACAGGAACATACTCTTATGAGAAAAGATAACTTTAGGTGCCAAATAGAAGCTTTGTTATCTAACAACCTGAGGAGGCCACTTGGGAAAATGCAGCCAAGGACTTAATGATCTTTAGCTTAAAGGCATTAAAAGTATGCAAGGTTGAGCTGGTCAGTTTCCCAAAGTGGGGTTAGAATTCGGTTGTTTGCATAGAGATTAAAACCCAGGTTGAAATTTCTCAGAAGCTCCCATGGAGCCAAGAGTATCGATTGGCTTCTTTCTTTGACAGGAACAGAGGTGGTAGCCAGTGCAAGAGAGGCTGTGGCTTAATCTGATGGACAGTCAGCTCAGCCCACAAAGGGCAGCCAGGAATGGCTGTGCTAACAAGCTCCCTGCTCTCCGGTCTCTGTTACAATGTTGACTGACAGGGGCACAATTAAAAGGGGATTGATTTATTGAGCTGGAATGCTCCAGCCCCCCCTAATCTCACCATCTCTCTGCTTCTCGTGCAATCACCATTTCCAAACAAGACTCAGCCTCCGCTAATGAAACCCTGGTGATCGCCAGGGAACCAAAGGCACTCTTAGTTTAGCAAAGGTAGCTCAGCCCTCGACGCCCATAAAGAAAAACCACATAAAAGAAGCCCTTTCCTGCACCAGGCCCTGGATAAGGATCTGGAATCCAGCAGGGAAGGGTGAGCTAAACAAAAAGCAAGCAGTGGTAATGAAAACGGCTAACCTTGACTCCAGGGGGGAAATGGGTTAGGAAGAGTAAATGGGCACAGAGCCCCATTTTTGTCTTTTATATAATGAAACTGTAAATTTCTGTTTGAAATCAAAGGGTCATCAAGTATCTGGAATGTTGATGGGGATGCTGAGCGATGGGATTCAGGGGGAGAAAAAAAAAGTCTGTGGATTTGAATTCAATGCTCCCTTTGAACTGCTTCACTGAACCAAGGCGATAGAATCTCAGCTATGCGTATGCAAATAATTATTTGTAATTGTTGGATTTGAGGGGTACCACTTAAAGAGCACCTCTCTTCTCCCCCGCCAGTTATGAGCTAATTAAGAAGTAAAACAAAAGACTTGGCAGTTGAGATCCAAATACAGGACCATCGTTGTTTCTGATAAAGTGGAACGTGGAGCTGATATTTGTGGACCGGTGGAGTTCTTGCCACTGAGCCTCCAGCCTAAAAAAACTCACTGTCCCCGGTCACAACAGCTCTGGACAGGCCAATGAAACATCCTGGGCATGCTCTTTGCAGACAGGCTCACTCCCAAGAGGAATTGTAAGGAAAGGGGCTGGCTGAGCGTTCCTGATTTCTCCCTCCAAATTTATCAGAATAAAAATAATATCACTCTTTCTCCCCTGAGGGCCAGTGAGTGAAGGGACAGAGATAAACCAAGAGTGACGTGGAACCTCTCCCACATGGAAGGGATCATCGTGAATGAGGCAGAAGCGCCCTTCACCCCCACACGAATGGTTCTAAAATTAATGATAATAATAATAATAACAGAATTAATAATAATGACAGAAGTTACCATTTACTAAGTATTAACTTTGTGCCGGCTCTGACCAGGATACCTATGACATCTAATCTTCACGACACCCCAATAAGATCATTTTATTATTATGTCCCTGCAATGCTTGAGAAAACGGAGACTGAGAGAGGTTGTGTAAGTTGTCCAAGGACGCACAGCTAAGAAGTAGAGACGTAACGTGCACACTCAGCTTTGCCAGGCTCCAGAACCTGAAATATGGCCCTATGTGTTTGATCGATAAAGTGAATGAATGACGTGACATTTGAGGACAGCGGGTGGAGAAGTTTGGTTAGCATGAGACACTCCATGCAATGGTACAGATTCAGCCTCTTTCCTTCCAGCTCAAAGGCTGGGTCCAAGGACTATTCACTTGGATGTTCTACCCCTTCCAAGGTCAGGTCAAGAAGGATCCCATGGGTGGCCTGTGGATCTGGTCCTGCTGTCCAGGGGCCCAGTATCAGGGTGAGCTTGTCTACTTGGCCACTTCCCTGCCCCCCGCCTTTGCTTGGTCTTTTTTTAAAAAATATATTTTATTCATTTTTTACAAAGAGGAAGGGAGAGGGATAGAGAGTTAGAAATGATGAGAGAGAAATGATCAGCCGCCTCCTGCACACCCCACTCTGGAGATGTGCCCACAACCAAGGTACATGCCCCTGACCGGGATCGAACCTGGGACCCTTCAGTCCACAGGCCGATGTTCTATCCACTGAGCCAAACCGGTTTCGGCTTGATCTTTAATTTTATTCTACATTGAATGAATGGCCCGTGGCCTAAACCCCTCTGTTCCCAACACTGAGCAGGATAAACTCATCTCTGCAGGAGCCACAAGTCAGACTCATGGATTAGGAAAAAGCGGAACTGATTGAGTCTGACATTGAACTTCTCCTCTCCTGGTGGGAATTTCGAAGTCTCCTGAGCATCTGGCCACCACATTTCAGACATGCCTCTCACCACAGGGTACGGGGTACGTATTAAACAAAGCCCATAGCCCCTGGTACCTCATTTTCCCTCACTTGTTCTTCACACCTTGCAGTTTATTTCTAAACCTTGGAGCAGCCATGGATGTCCTTATCAGCTTTTCCTCTCTTTAGGAGAGGACCCCCTACCCTTCCCCAGGTATCTGTCTCCTACTTCTCAGCTTTGACACCACCGTCTCGCTGTAATGCCAGCTCTTGTGTTGACTTCTGTTATCTTAACCTCTTTCTTTGGAAACTCCTGTCACTTCCAGTTTTCCCCAGCTTTCTCCTTCTTGTTCAGCCTTTCTCGCCCCCCCCCCCCCCCCCCCCCCAGGCCCTCCTTGCCTTCTCAGCTTTCTTTTCAAAGGTGCTGTAGTTCTTTTTTCTCCTTATTTGTTCCAATGTGACCTGACAGGGTGACGGAAGCAGCTTTATTGGGGGATAGGAATATGTACTTGTTTTCCATAGTCTTATTTTGATTTCTTTGAGTAGAGTATTTGCAATCAATTTATGTAGTTAGCTGGAAGGTTAGGAACTTTCCACTTAAAAATCAGCCTCCCCAAATAAAATTGTCCCTCCTCCCACACTGTAGTCAGGTTTCCGCATGCATAGGGACTATCCAGGAGGGCTTCCTGAGGGGTGTCTGTTGGACGTCCATCATGTCTACTCAAGCCTTATGAGCAGTGGTTTCATGGAGGATGGAGAACACAGCCGTTTTTGTCTTCTCAGGCTTATTTCTCAGAGAGGTGATGTCAAAATGAGATGCTTCAGTGATGCTGCAGGTAGGGATGAGACTAAGATGGTGTCAGGTCAAAAGTCCATTTGTACTTGAACTCCTCCAGGATGGGTCTCTATGGAAGTGAATCTACCTCTCTGCTCCCCAAACCTTGTTGCAAATTCAAGTGGATCCACGTTCTACCCCATGGAAATTTCCTTTTCTTTCTTTCTTTCTTTCTTTCTTTCTTTCTTTCTTTCTTTCTTTCTTTCTTTCTGTCTTTCAATATATTTTATTGATTTTTTACAGAGAGGAAGGGAGAGAGAGAGAGAGCTAGAAACATTGATGAGAGAGAAACATAGATCAGCTGCCTACTGGAGATGTGCCTGCAACCAAGGCACGTGCCCTCGACTGGAATCAAACCTAGGACCTTTCAGTCCGCAGGCTGACGCTCTATCCACTGAGCCAAACCAGTTTTGGCAGAAATTTCCTTTTCTAAAGCTAAGTGCCACAAGGAGTCTGGAGTGGGTGCTGTTCGTATGCCCACCCCGCTCCCTGTTACTCAGTGGGTGCACCCATACTTCCACTGCTCTGGGTGATGACTGTCACCTTCTCTAGAGATTTTTGGTTGCCCATAGGAGACTGGCTCCAGACTTGGGAGAATACAAGCTCCTCCAACTGCATCTTTTAGCCTCATCCAACGGGTAACCAACAAGGGATATAAAAGGCTGATCCTTGTTGCAAAGTGAAATCCACTCAGTTATAATTCATGCTGCAGAGCTCCGGTGAGGTTGGGCTTAAGCTGAGACCACATCTTGGCTTAATTCTTTCCCTCCCTGTCATAAATATTTCTCCGCGCTGGGGGTGGATTTGGGGTGGGTCAGAAGGGATTGAGTAGTAGGTGTGTTGGGGATAGGTGGAGAAGAGTTAAAGAGAAGTGGTGTTCTCCTCCCAAAGGTCAACATTGACCTACATCTACCTCTCTGCATTGTCTCCTTGACCTTCAAACCCTCCGTATTCCTCCTCACTGTGAGGACTCAGCTCATCTTTTGCTCCTTTCAGCTTCTCTCCCACATTCTTGCCTGGCCAAATTCTTGGCATTTATTCAACAGACATTTACTAAGTGCCTACTAGGTGCCAGGCACTTTTCTAGACATTGGGGAGTCGCTAGGAATGGTTGTCCTTCATTATTGCCAGTGGAGAAGATACTCAGAAGACACACATCAAAGTAGGATACATCCAGCTAGAGTTAAGTGCTGTGAAGAGAATAAGGGTTGCTGAAACCGGTTTGGCTCAGTGGATAGAGCGCTGGCCTGTGGATTGAAGGGTCCCAGGTTCGAGTACCTTGGTTGCGGGTACATCCCCAGTAGGGGGCGTGCAGGAGGCAGCTGATCGATGTCTCTCTCTCATTGATGTTTCTAACTCTCTATCCCTCTCCTTTCCTCTCTGTAAAAAATCAATAAAATATATTAAAAAAAAAGAAAAGGGCATCATGTACTCATTATGCTAGTGTTTGTTTTTGCCGGGAGTCTTATCTGCCCTGTGAGATGAAAGGTGCTTAGAAGGTGGGGATTCTCAGCTGACACTTTCCTATAAGAAGCTTGATCCATAGCTGACCCTTTCCAAGAATTCAACACAAACTTATTGATTTCTGGACAGCGATTACACTCAGGCCTTTCCACTTTGGACCAGCCTTCAGTTTCAATCCTCTTGCTTGTGGGCTTCTCCCACTGCATGGTTTGTGCTCAGTGGAGCAGATGTGGCCTCTGAGGGCCTGCACCAGAACCCACTGCTGCTTGCTGGTGTGTGACCTACAACAAGTCTTGACCTTCATGGCCAGAGGTGGCAATGTGTCCTATGAAGGATAGGTCCAGACAATGTGCGTGACGTTCTCCTTTAGGGAGGACGTTAGGTGGTGGGTCAAGTCCTCACTTAGCACCACAGGTGTGATCAACCTCAGGAGGATCCAAAAAGAACATGAGACCCAAGGCGCTCATGGTCTGGTTAGTTTCCAGGCAGTCTTGACCATTGGTTTGGGGCTTGATCGAAGTCCTGAGCATGGCCTTTTATTGATGAACTAGAGGCCTGGTGTATGAAATTCATGCACGAGTAGGGTCCTTAGTCCTGGCCAGCAATCAGGGCCAATTAGGGCTTTCTAGCTGCCGACTGGTCCTCCCTTCCCTGCTGCCAGCTGCTGGTTGGGGCCTTCTTTCATTTTTGCTTCCCCCTGGTGGTCAGTGCATGTCAAAGCAAGCGATCGGTCTCCCGGTCAAACTCCCAGGAGAACCATTTACATATCAGGCTTTTTTTTTTTTAACATATTTTTATTGATTTTTTACAGAGAGGAAGAGAGAGGGATAGAGTTAGAAACATTGATGAGAAAGAGACATCGATCAGCTGCCTCTTGTACGCCCCCCCTACTGGGGATATGCTCACAACCAAGATACATACCCTTGACCAGAATCGAACCTGGGACCCTTCAGTCCTCAGTCCGATGCTCTATCCACTGAGCCAAACCGGTTTCGGCAGCATATCAGGCTTTTATATATACAGACTGTTTTGGTCATTTGCAGAGTTACCATAGTGGCTTCCAAAACAATTCCCAGATCCCAAAGCTTGGAACCATCCAGAAACCATTGATCCCCTCAACCACCAAACCAGGGTGTGCCAGTCCCTCTGACACTGGGAAGATTCTTCCATGGGTGCCCACTCTACCCGGAAGACAGCCACTGTTGTTGGCGGGGTATACTCAACCATGTTTTGCCTTCACCACTTTAGGTATGCATCCCTATGCCTCAGCCCCTATGGGGTGTGCAAGATTTTCTCCTCAGGACAAATGAGGAAATGAGGCTCAGATTTAATTGCTTGCCCAAGTTCATGCCGTTAGTCATAGAGAGATGTGGAATACAAACCTATAGTATTTCTTAACCCAGACACTGTGTTCTCAGCCACTCTGCTCTTGTGCCTCCAAGTAGACCGGTGCTGATGGAAGGGGGTTGAATAACAATACAGGAGCAGGTGTGGCTCCGTGCCAACCGAGGGAAGTGCGGTGGGAGTCAGAGAAGCATGGATCACCTCGGAGACAGTATTGGTGCAGCTGGGAGGAAGGGGGAGGGAGGGACCGTCAGGTGGCCTGGCCGTGGCTTCAAGCAGGCAGCTGTGGGTGGGGGCTCTTCCTGGGCAGCTGGAGAAGGATGAGGTCTCCTCGGAAAAGTGACTTTTGATGAACCATGCCAGAAACGGCCATTCCGTCACCAGCCCCCTCTTAGGTCATATTTCAAAGACTGGCTCCGGGCCACTGGCTGGGGCGCGCGACTGTGAGATCATGGCTGAGCAATCTGACTTTGAAAAAAAGAAATCTAAGGACCGACTTGGGAGTTTTATCGCAGTTCTGCCGCCCAGGCATGAAGTCAGCTGGGCCGCATGTGACAGGGAGCGTTCCTCCTGCAATGAGCCGGGCGGGATTTCTTTCTTTTTTTCATGTTTTGCCTAAATTCAGGGTGCCGTAAGTGCGGTCCGCTACCCCACCGCAGTAGCGGAGGTGAGTCATGGCCATAAAATCTGGAAAACTCGTGTGTGGGGGGGACGAGGGTGGTGGTGGAGAAATAGAAATGACTGTTATCATCTCTTAGGCGCACTCAAGTTAATGACCGCAGTTTTGCCAGCTGCCTGGGCCTGCGTCCACGCCGGGCCAGAAGGGATGGGTAGAGTGGGGGAAAGAACCGCTCCCCCTTGCAGGTGGGGGCCCCGAGTCTTTGGAGGGAGGAGGGGGCAGCTACACTCCCAGGGTGGTGCTCACCAGCTGCAACCTGTGCCCAGTTGCTTCCAAGACACTTGGGTGTGAGCAGTGTCACGGCACGTGTTCTTTCTTTTTCGAAAGCAAATAAACTGGCTTGGTTGTCCACCTGCCAGGCCTGGCGGGAAGCCCATTCCTAGTTATGTGGTGAGATGTTCTCTCTCTCTCTTCAGAACAGAACGAAGCCCTGGGAATTAGGGAATTTGGTAAGATGGAGGGGCAGGTTTCTGTCTGGGTTCCAGTTTAGAGGAACTCTTTGCTCGTGGGCTGCAAGCACCATTTTGAAGGGAGCCTGTCACCTCTCTCCATCCTTCCCCAGTCTTGCCAAGGTGTCTGGGCAGAGGTTCCGCAGGCAGGCAGCCTCATGTCTCTGGCGAGGCACACCCCAAGTTCATCTCTCCCTCCCCCATCGGGTGCTGTGGGTCTCCACCCTCAGGGACTTTCAAGGCATGGTCCCTTACCCAACCTCAGGAAGACCCGTGACATCTCCACTTGAGTCACCTCTCAGTCTTTCTGCCCTTCGAATACATCTCCTCTCAGGCAGAGCAGTTATCTCACCTCTTTAAGCCTTTCTTTAAAATACACACATAGCCAAAACCGGTTTGGCTCAGTGGATAGAGCTTCGGCCTGCGGATTGAAAGGTCCCAGATTTGATTCCGGTCAAGGGCATGTATCTTGGTTGCGGGCACATCCCCAGTGGGGGGCGTGCAGGAGGCGGCTGATGAGTGTTTCTCTCTCATCGTTTCTAACTCTCTGTCCCTCTCCCTTCCTCTTAAAAAAAAAATCAATAAAATATATTTAAAATATATATATATATCCTTGGGTGAGGATTAACAGGACAAAAAAAAATCTTAAATAAAATAAAATAAAATATACACATCAAACAAAAAACCAGCAAACCAAACCAATGATTTAATCTGAAGAGAAGATCACCCAAAGCACAGAGGTTCTTAAAGACGAAGACACAGGTGACTGGGCAACCCCGGAGTTTCAGATCCAGGAGGCCTGATAATTCGGTTTCCAATACGTTCCCAGGTGAGGCCGATCCTGGGCCGCAAGCTTTGGGAAGCACCGTTTTAGATTACACAGTTCTCTCCTGGGGATGGGAGGTAGATTAGCCATTAGCATTTAAAACAAAAACAAAAGCAGAAACAAAATCTCTCTCCTAGACGGAGTTGACTAGTGTCTCCACTCCACCCCCCAATCAAAATTCACGTCCATCAGAAACTGTGATATTATTTGGAAACAGGGTCTTTGGAGATGGAATCAAGTTAGGAAGGGGTCACACTGTATTAGAGGGGGCCCTAGATCCATTAGGACTGGTGTCCTCAGAAGAAGAGGGAAATTGAGACACACAGACACAGAGACGGAGACACACAGGGAAGAATTCCATGTGAAGATGGAGGCAGAGGTTGGAGTGATGCGTCTACCTCTAAGGAACACCAAGGCTTGCTGGCTCCCACCGGAAGCTTGGACAGATGCATGGAACAGGTTCTCCCTCAGAATCCCCAGAAGGAATCAATGCTGTCGACACCCCGATTTTGGATTTCCAGTCTCCAGAACTGTGAGAGAATAAATTTCTCTTGTTTTCAGCCATCTCAGTTTGTGGCAATTTGTAATGATAGCCCTAAAAAACTAGGGTACCCCATAAAATGCAGAAACAGATACCCAAACTTCAAAATCAGCAATGTTCATCTTTTCCTCCTTCACTGAGAATCTTCATTGAGGACTGGGAACCTGGAGGGTCAGAGCCCCCTGAAGCTGTGCAGGTTGTTCTCACCCAGAAGGGGGTCCAGCCCACTCCAGGCAGCCACGTCCACTCAGGGGCAACATACAAGGCAGTTCCACCAGGGAGCAGGTGGAAGCAAAGATTGACAGGTTCCAAGTCCACGATTCTACTTTTGTAGTTTGGATGTGTGGCCTGGAAATCTAGATTTTAACAAAAAAATGGATGGCCAAAGATGGCGTTTAAGGAAACATAAGTTGGAGGGGTGAAGTATGTAATACAGTGGTACCTCGAGATACGAGTGCCCTAACATACGAGATTTTTGAGATACGAGCCATCCAGCGAGCGATTTTTGCTTTGAAATACAAGCAACATTTGAGATAGGAGTAATTGCGTGGATCGGGCCAGCTACACATGACCCACCAGTTTACCGAGACTCGAGCGTCTCATAGTTTCTCACGCCTCAAGGTTACGGAACAAATTAAACTCATATCTTGAGGTACCACTGTATTCTAAAGTAGGCAAGCCCTTCTCAGAATAGAATGTGGCTGCTAAATGCACAAAATAAAATATATAGGATTACAGAGGAAGCCATTTATATTGAAACTAGTGGACCGGTGCATGAAATTCATGCACTCAGAGTGCAGGGTCCCCCCAGCCTGGCCTGTGCCCTGTCACAGTGCAGAAGCCCCACGATCCATTGCACCAAAGAGGTAGGCCACACCCACCCATCTGGGGCTCCTTGATGGATTGCCCCAAAGAGGTAGGCTGGAGCCGGGAAGGCCTGTGGACCCCCAATGCAGGTTTGTGGAGAGCCCTCCTCTGTGCCCCACCCCTGTCCCTGACACCACAAATCCCCATTCACCTGTGCCTGCTGCACATGCAGCCTCCAGCTGATGGGTCATTATGCATGAGGGTGTCCTGACCATTTTCGTATTACCCTTTTATTAGTATAGATACAGCATTAAGAATATAAAATAATTAAACTTTTAAAAATATAGTATTGTAAGTGGTTCTTTTTAAAAAAAATATATTTCATTGATATTTTTTACAGAGAGGAAGGAATAGAGAGTTAGAAACATGGACGAGAGAGAAACATCGATCAGCTGCCTCCTGCACACCCTCTACTGGGAATGTACCCGCAACCAAGGTACATGCCCCGACTGAAATTGAACCTGAGACCCTTCAGTCCGCAGGCCGACACTCTATCCACTGAGCCAAACTGGCCTCGGGGGAAACCAAGATGGCGGCATAAGGTATATATCTGTAAGTGCTGCCTCTCACAACCACACCAAAACTACAACTAAAAGACAAAACAACTATCCCCCAGAACCAAACCAGCCTCGGCTGTAAGTGGTTCTTTATTAAGATATTACATAACCAGAATCAGCAGTGGGTCTAATAAGAACTGTAATTTCAAGGTGGCTATGTGTCTAAATTATATTTTTTCAAGCTGTTACAACTAAAAAGTGATTTAAAAAATCTGTGATTTCTATTCAAGTCCCTCCCTCTCAACTTATTAGCTACACATCTTTAATCCTCTGAGTCTTGGTGGCTGCCTTTATAATACCCACTTCGTAAGGCTATATATAGTGAGGAGTAAAGATGATGTAGGTAAAATGATTGGTAAATAAGGATGAAATATCATTACAAGTTATAAGTAACTGATTAAAACATTTTTTAGTGTTGTCCCAGTTAGGAGATAGTCAAGTTTTAACAAGGATTCATAGCATTTCAGGCATCTCTTGGAGAAAGAGGATTGGATGGGAGGAAGGAGAATTCCTCAAGTCCCTTCCTGTTGGAGATGGATGGAGGCATTCATTCAACCGTCTTTCAAAGCGATGGCTGAGCACTGCAGCTACGTGTGTGCACTGATGGAGCCAGAGGAGCATTGGGCAAACCCTGTTGGAGTCTGGGCCCAGTTTCAGCGGCTCATTCCTCCTGAGGTGTGGCCAGCCTGGTTGTTACTGTGGCAATGGCTGAGCCAGGGAGAAGGCAGGTGAGGCGCTTGCAGTGGCTTGGCACTCCTGGAGCCCCAGCCTGTGCCTTGTCTGGTGTGAGGACAGGGTGTTGAGAGGACAGGCAGACAGGCGGGTAAACATTCCACCACATTGTCCCAGCCTGCTCTCGCCAGGGCCCGTTCCTGATAAAGCCTGTGTGTGCGTGTGTGAGGGCCTCTGACAGATGCAATGGAGGCCTCCGCTTGCCAAGTTTGCTCACTGGTCAGCTGGGGGAGTTGTCTGAAAAGCCATGGGGAAAGCTCTCCTGAACCCCCTTCTTCCCATCTCTCTGAGATGGGAGCTGGCATTAGAGTTCTCTGGGAGGTACACCTCTTGTACTGCTGCACTCAAGGGTCTGGTGATAATTGTCAGGCAGACTGCAGTAATGGTGAGGGAGATGTTGAGCTGATCTTGAACCCTGGCTCATGCCACTCCAAAGACAGGCCCCCTAAAAGTAATACCAGCCCCATCTTCCATCCTGTTGATGGTAACAGTAATCTTTGAGAAGTAGCATCAAGATATAAGGGAAGCAAAGGATTTAAGGTCAAGTATCCTGAATTTAATTTGGTTCTATTTTTATCAACTGCTACTTGTATGATGACTTCGGGCAAGGCACTTAACTTCTTTGGGACTCAGTTTCTTCGCAGAGAATAACACAGGTGGAAACTAGTGCCACCTTGTCAGTGAGATGGTAGAAAAGGAGACTTAAAGCTCTACTTTCTCCTTCCACAGCCCACAATAATCCTTGCATGTGTGAATTCTGGGCCCCAGCTTCCACGTGCACCTGTGCTCTGTGCCACCTCAACCCAACAAGAAGTTGGGTCACTGAGCATTCTAAAAAAGCCCACTTACGCCAAAACCGGTTTGGCTCAGTGGATAGAGTGTCGGCCTGTGGACTGAAAGGTCCCAGGTTCGATTCTAGGCAAGGACATGTACCTTGGTTGCGAGCACATCCCTAGTAGGGGGCACGCAGGAGGCAGCTGATTGATGTCTCTCTCATCAATGTTTCTCTCTATCCCTCTCCCTTCCTCTCTGTAAAAAATCAATAAAATAAAAAAGCCCACTTGTAATGTAGTAATAGTAAGGTTAGTAGAAATGACCAAAGTGTCTTGTTTTTTTTTTTCTTGTTTGTTTGTTTTGGCCTGGAAAAGAAAGCTGAGGGCTTATATGACAGAAATGGAATCAGCTTCCAAGTATAGTAGGGTATTATAACATCCTTAAAATGGTCTTCAGCTACCCAGTCTACCCAGGTGGTCTTGCTGACTCCTTGCTCACCCAGTCCAAGTTTCTCTCTCGCTCTCTCTTTTTCTCTCCCTCCCTTTCTTTCTCTTTCTCTTCCTCCCTCTATCCCTCTCTCTCTGAGTTCTATCACCTATCCTCTAGTGCCATGGTCGGCAAACTGTGGCTCATGAGCCACATTTGGCTCTTTGGCCCCTGGAGTGTGGCTCTTCCACAAAATACCACGGCCCGGGCAAGTCTATTTTGAAGAAGTGGCATTAGAAGAAGTGTAAGTTTAAAAAATTTGGCTCAAAGGAAATTTCAATCGTTGTCCTGTTGATATTTGGCTCCTTGACTAATGAGTTTGCCGACCACTGCTCTATTGTATCTTCTTTTCACTGATGCCAGCAAACTCATGCTCTTGCCTCTTGCCAAGGTCAAAATGTTCTCCCTTCTCTGTTGTCTGGGTCAACACACCCCTCACGATTGATACCTATTTTAAGCACCTCAAAGCATCTTCCCACAAAAAACTATTATACCTCCACATGAAATTTATGCATTTGTTAATGATCCCAACAATTCATGAACTCACATGAAGATTATACAAGATAATGCAAATGAAAGTAGTTTTGAAATGCAAGGTATTGCACAAATTCATTCATCTATCCATTCATTTATGCAGCACATTTTTGTGAAGATTTGTCTAGGTGCTGGAGATGCTGAGATAAGGAGCTTTCAAGGAGTTCACAGTCAAGTGAGATGTTAGAGAATAATTGCAATAAAGTGTAATAAATGATACAATTGTGCTACATTTCACGTGTAATGATGGGATAAAGAAGGGAGAGATAGATTCACGTTGCTATAAATAATAATGGATTTGATATTTAAAGTATAATATAGACAAAACAAGTGCTCTTCTAAGGGTTTTGGAGAAGAGTTTTCTGTTTGATTGATTCAGCCCCTGAAATGATATCCACAGCCAATTACATCTTTTCTATGTGTCGATAGAGTCAGATCTGTGTGCCAGGTTTACAAGTTTATACCTCGGGTATATTATTTGACCCTTTAGAGTCTCAATTTTCGCATCTTTGAAATCTGTATAATAATCCCCCATAAAATTGCCATAAAAATGAAGAGGAATTCATTCACTCATTCATTCAACAAATAGTTATTGACCTACTACACTGTGCCAGGCTCTGTTCTGGGCACCGTGGGTTCTACAGGGAATGAGAAAGTGAATGGGTTCCTGTCTTTCAGAGTGAACATCCTGCTGAGGAGATCATGTCTATTGCTGCCTGCCCCTGCTAACTGGTACATCGAAGCTATATAGTATTCATATGCCAGCCTTTCCTTTTGATTGTGTTCATTATTCAATTCCCCTGCACTTTGCCTCAAAATTCTGTTGTCTTGAGTCCTTCAGGTAGAGGCTGCATAAGGAAACTCCTGGGAATCTAGTGGCAACCTCAGATCCATGGGCCCACAGGCTGAGTTAGAGACATTCTTCAACGTCCTAGTTCTGGCTACTATAACAAAGTACCACAAAGTGGGTGTCTTAAATAACAAACATTTGTTTCTCACAGTTCTGGAGGCTGGATAGTCCAAGGTCAAGGTGCTGGCAGATTTGGTAAATGGCGAGGGCACCTTGTTACGTTCTCACATGGCAGCGGGATGGGGGAGAGAGAGAAAAAGAGGGAGAGGGGAAGAGGGAGAATCAGCTTTCTTGTGTCTCTTCTTATAGGAGCACTGTGTTCATGAAGCTCCACCCTCATGACCTAATCACCTCCCTAAAGCCCCACCTCCTAAAGTCATCCCTGGGGATCAGGCTTCAAGGTGAGTTTGGAGAACACACACATTGGGTCCACAGCAGGGAGAAGGAGTGGGGAGCCAACTAAAGACGCCGAAACCACCAGCAACCAGCTTTTCTTTGCTTCCTTTTGCCAAGGGCACTGGAGAGAAACCCAACTTTTTAGTGACTTTTCCGTTGTTGTTCAGGATTTATTACAAATATGCCTCCTCTGTGTCTCCTGTGATCATGTCATCGAGTGACCCAGAGACAAATGTCAACAATGCAGCCCTCTGGCTCCAAAGGAGCCCAGGGAGGCGTGGGCTTGTCATTAAGGAGCCCTGGTGGGGGGCGAGCAGATGGGGTGCTGGCAGGCTCCGCAGAGGACACATGGGAGGGGTGGGTGAGCAGTCCAAGGCTCGGCTCTGGCAGAAGTTGCAGCCCTGGCAGGGGGCAGAGTGCTCTAGAGTCCCAGGAACACTTCTCAGCCTGCTTTTCCGAGCTCCTTGGTCAAGCCTGGACTCTTCAGTTTTGACATTTGTGTTTCCTTTTGGAGTTTCCTTCTCATTACAAATGTGCTGCCTGTTGCAGCTTGGGAAACACCACTGCGTCTTAGGTGTAGAGGGTACCCCGCACTCAGAGGCAAGGCTTGAGGTCTGCCATGTGTTGGTGGGGTGTGGGGTGGGGATGATGCAGACAGGCCAAACATTTGAGAGTGGGACCCGGTTACTTGACTCCTGCCAGCACCATATAACTCCAGAGGGCTCCCGTAGCTACGGTGCCAATGGTGCCCCCTGGGGTGGTGCAGCACAGTGGTGGATTCCCTATGTTACACCCCACCTTCTCAGCCTTTCTAGTTTTTTTTTTTAAATATATTTTATTGATTTTTCACAGAGAGGAAGGAAGAGAGTTAGAAAGTCAGAAAAATCAATGAGAGAGAGACACCGATCAGCCACCTCCCGCACACTCCACTGTGGAGATGTGCCCACAAGCAAGGTACATGCCCCTAATCAGAATCGAACCCGGGACCCCTCAGTCCACAAGCCAACGCTCTATCCACTGAGCCAAACCGGTCTCAGCAGCCTTTCTAGTTTTTAAGTGGTTGCATCAAGTTCCAGTTTCCTTAAGAGCTGGGATAAGATCCAAGGAATGGGCTCTGGGGGACTTCCTTGGGAATTCTGCTAAGAGTCAGAATGTTCCCTGGAAGGCTGGAAGAGGGACTCTGCTCAAAAGGGCCCTGGGTGGGACCCATGCTTAGGATTGGGTGAGGAACTTGGGGGAGACCTTGCTGCTGTGGCTTGAGGACATCTTTATTTGCCTTCCCCCTTTCCGAACCTGCTAGTGTTACAGAGATGAATCACGACGTAAGTTTGTATTAAAACTTAGGTGCATGAACCTCTCCATTCTCTCCTCTGCGCCTCTTGACTTCCCCAGGGAGAGATCAGACTCCCAGAGACAAGCAATAATGGAAATAAGATATTGCTCTAGTCATACCTGGCCAAATCCCTCACACTCCCTTCCTCTCTCTACCAACCTCCATCCCTGCTGTCACTCAGAGCTTTTTGGGGAGCCATGCTAGGGTACAGGACGGAGACTTGGAAGCTTAAGCAGGTTTCCAGTGCCTCCCTCAAAGCCAAGACAGACCTGTAAAAAAAGCCCGCTTGTCTATCCACCCAGTGGCAAACATGGCAAAGCTGGAACAGAGCTGATGAGATGGACTAGGCTTGGCCTCGTGTGTAGAAATTTCAGAAGAACATGCCTGGCATATGTCTTATCCTTGATCATTCCCAGTGACCTGAGCATGAGAAATCATGGCTAAGTCTTGTCCTCAGTATCACAAGCTGGGAGTCAACCTTGACTTTTTTCTCTTTTTAAGCTCTATACGCAACTATTCACCAAGTCATATCAATTCTACTTCTGCAATATCTTTCAGATCCATCTGCTCCTCTCCATCCCTTCCACCACCTCCCTACTACAACCTCACTCCCAGTACAGCACCCTCATCCTTTTAGATCTCCTTTCCCCCCACCCATCATTCATGGTCCACATGGCTGCCAAAGAAATATCTTGAAAATGTCTATCTGGGTAATTCCCCCCATTGAAACCCTCCCATGACATCCCTTTGTCCTTGAAAAAAAGCTTTCAATGTTGCTGACCATTCTGAGAATCCCTGTTTATAGTTTTGATTTCATCTTTCACTTAGTTATTCCAGACATAGTAAACTGCTTTCCTCTTCTTCCGATGAGCCAGAGTCCTCCTTGCCTTTTCCCATGCTGCTCCCTCTGTCAGGAATTTTTACCCTCACCCTCATTTCCTTTGCAACTTCTATGGAATCTTCATGTTTTTTTGCCTTGCTGTATCTTTCTCCAGGGATACTTCCTTGGTTTGCGTCGTTGATTCTCTCGTGTGTTTCTGCAGCCACCTATCCGTTTTTGACTCTGTATTATTATCATTGTCGGTTTGCTTGCCATTCCCCCTGGCTGCTACAGCACATGGCCATGAAAAGGCCTCTCTGACTTCTGCTAGGCTCAGCACTTGGGACCTCCCTAGCACTCTGCACCATGTGGATTTACTTCATCTTTTTATGAGTTTGCCTGAAGCAAAAGAAAAGGGACACTGGTCACCCTAATGGCTGATGTCCACCATAGCCGTGTTTTATTTTAATACAGAGACATTCCACACGTTATTGGTCACTTTATTGGCTCTCAACAAAGCTGAGGGTGAAATGAGATATCAACTCTTCAAGTAATGATTCTGTAGGGCAGTGGGGTCGAGGCTGCTTTTTAGGTCATGGCTGAAAACTCTCAAATGCATCACAATTTCACCTCCTCTCCTCTTTGTTATGGTGGAAACTTTGGAAAAAATCTTGGTAAATCTGTTTCTTTTCCTCTGGAGCGTCATAGTTCAGCCATGCTCTTGACAGGAGCTATATATCAGATGATTCACTGTGGAGCCCCTGTGGAGAGTCTGAAATGATGTGCTGTTGATTAGGAGTATTTATGCATACTCAAGATAGCAAGATGCCTCTCTGCCACAACCAACATTTCCTGAGCATCTAACCTGTGCCAGACTCTGCTGGGGGCTGGGGTATAAGGTGACTCAGACCCAACCCTGTCCTTGAAAATGTCATCAGCCCTTGAGTTCTATAGAAATGGTACACACACACTTGATGAGGGTCAACTTAAATTGCCTTGGAAAGTGTCCCTCAGATGGTGACAATGCTAAAGGCCAATATGCCATTTGGGAAGCTTTGGTGTTCCCCCAAATCTTCATTAGCACCCCATGTTCTTTGTACAAGCACCTCTTTCTTAAGGTGTTAATATAAACAACCCTCAAGTTCCCCTGCCTCCTGTCACCAGATTGCCTCCTCAGCCCACTCGACATTCCATACCATCACTTTCTTTCTCTGGTTCCTTGTAAATTCAGAAGTTGCCAACAGTGGGTCCTTAGTTGGAAATGGAGGCACTGGATTTGTCAGAGACCTGAGCACAGACAGATGCAGATATCTGGGCTCATGCAAACACCCAAACACCAAACCCTTTTATGTGCACACACATATCCCCACGTACCCTGTGACACCATATTGTTGTCTAATTCCCTTACGTCATCGGATAGGAATGCCTGCAAACACTCCAGGGACTGAGCAGCCATAGGGTAAGACCCTTCCTCCTCCTAGATGCTTGGCAGGCTTTTGCAAAGCTGACCTAACAAGGCCTGGCCCAGACAGCGGGACAATGCGGATCTCAGCATTATTTATGACAGCTTCTCTTTGTACCCTAAGTGACCTCAGTACCCTGTTTCCGAGGGCAAAGTTTATGTGCTAAGAAACAGGAAGATATGTGGGTGTGGCATGATGGATGGGTTGTTTGGGGTGAAAAGTGCAGAGGAGCTGAAATGAGGGGACAGGTGCTGACTTTGAGGCTGTTTGCAGTGGTATTGGGACATCTCTGATTACACTAATCGAGATGAAAATCCTATGTTTTTGTGGTTAACAGGTTTGCCTCAGAAGCAAGAAAATTATGATATTAATAATTATAATCATAATTTTTGGTAGTTTTTATCTGATTCATTATCTGATTCTAAAACCAAGACAGAGGTGTGAAGTGGGTGGGGCCAAACTGTCAGCTTTATGACAGGAGCAAGTACTTTGCGTGAACATTGGGTTGACTCCTCACACTTCTCTAGGTATAGGAGACCAGGGAAGAGAGGCCAATGATCCCCTCTAGGGGATTTTAAAAAAATATATATTTTATTGATTTTTTACAGAGAGGAAGGGAGAAGGATAGAGAGTAGAAACATCAATGAGAGAGAAACAACATCGATCAGCTGCCTCCTGCACACTTCCTACTGGGGATGTGCCCGCCACCAAGGAACATGCCCTTGTCCGGAATTGAACCTGAGACCTTTCAGTCCACAGGCCGAGGCTCTATCCACTGGGCCAAACTGGTTTTGGCGCCTCTAGGGGATTTTTGATAGGTTAGTACCACCCATTAAAGAAACATAGACAATTTTTCTCTTCTTTGTCAACCTGGTAACTCACTCTGTCTCCCCAGGGAGTAATGAGAGGTGGGACAGAGGCCAGGAGTGTTCAGGGGAAATCCCTCTCCTAGCAGTGATCAAGTAGAGAGGGGAAAAACCAACCCCCTCGAACATATTTCTGTCCCAGTCAACTCTTAGTCAATATGGGGTGTGCTGTCTCCCCAGGGCAGGTGACTCCTTTGTCAGGATGGCCTTTCTCCCTTTTCCAGAAGCTGCCCTTCCCACCCAGCCCCTGCACCTTCCTTCTGCTGTTCCCCTGGGCTGCTGGTGGGCAGGGTAACTTTGCCCTCAGAAGATCCTGAAATTGAAAAAATGAAACAACTCATACATTATTTAAATTAGCCCTAAGGACATTCTGATCAAGGCTAAAATATTATTCCATTTCCTATTTCTTATCCCAAATACTGTCCATCTGCATTACATCCTGTAGCTCTAAAGAGGTTCTTGTCCTGTCAACAGACAAGCGTGATGAAGGGGTTCTGTCAGGACAGGGCCCTGATGAAAAGCTTCTGAGGTGGGCAGAGGGAGCGGGGCTGTGAGGGGGCTTGTTGAAGGGCACTGGCTGCTTCCGGAGAGGACCTGCTGGTTTAGACTAGGTCAATGAACTTCATCCAAGTCAGCATGAGGATACAAATGAGAATCAAGTCTCTCTCTCTCTTTCTCAATATCTCAATCTCGTTCTGTTCCTCTTTTTTTTTCCTCTGCCTCTTTTTCCTCCCCTACTTCTAACCTCTCCCCCCCCCTTTTTTTTTCTCACCCTTCCTGAATCAATTACTCAACCAGGACTTCCTGAGAAAAACAACCAAGTCAGAAATCACCCTGTCTCTCTGACAGCCAGACCCATCCCTACAAACTCATTATCTCATGGCAGCCACTCCCACATGTCATCGGGCCACTGAGAGACTTCCTGTTCATTCCGCTGTCAGAGACACTAGTTGTTAGTTAGCACTTTTTGGCAAACAATCTTGACAATTGCCTTGGGAAGGAAAACAGCGCCATGGTTTAGTGGAAAGAATGGAATGTGGCTCTTGGATGCAGGCAAACCTGGGCTCTAATCCCAGCTCTGCCACTTAATACCTGGGTAACGCTGGGCCAATCACTTAACCTCTTTGACTTTCAACTTCCTTTTCTGCAAAACAAACAATGAAGAGATGATAATAGTGATCTTGACAGAACTGTTTTGGAAAGGTTAGCGATTCAATGCTTGAACCGGGTCTGTAAGCCACATGGTTGATAGGTTTGAATACATTGGGAAGATTCCATTGTAGGCTAATTGCAGTTTTATGGGTCTTTTCCTCTTGATATACAACAAGGCTGATTTGATGACTCTGAAATTCCAGAAAGCATGCAACATTTGCTCTGCAAAAGTAAGTTCTTATTAAATAGTCTTCACTGGTCTTCCTAATGAATCAGCCTTTCTTTCGCTCTAAGTTTATGTCTACATCCTTCTTAGTGGTAGCTTCTCATTAAGGCCATTTTGTAAATATCCTCTCACAGTATCCTTTCAGTCAGTTCCTTCCTAGACTGGTTAGTAATGAATTGTTTAAATATTGAGGTTGCTTATGCGGCCATCAAATTTATAGTGTGGACACGAGTCCAGAGGACATAGGAGTCTGGCTAGCCCTTGGTCTTTGTGGTCTTTATTATGCGTCTATTCTGTAGGTGACTCAAAACTCTTTCATCCTTCAGATTTTGGAACTTGGATAGGGCTCAAGCCAGACCAACCTACCATAAGTCCTGCTCTGAGGCCAAGTGTGTTACAGAGAACATCTAAATCCTCCATATGAAGGTTTCTCTCTGAGTATCACTCAGAGTTATTGGATGCATGAAACAGATTTTCACAGAAAATGCATGTATTGAAAAGACATTGAGTAGCTTCCAAAAAATCAATGGAAGACTGAAGAACCAAGCTTAGGAAATACAAGTATTCCAGCAAGGGAAGGCCAAGCCTGAAGTTCCTTGTTAGCATACTGACAATAAATGACCACTGCTGCCCCCACTGGACCCCGAGGCTTACAGCATTGAACCTTGATGCCACTGGCTGAAAACCTTCATCTCCTCCGTGTCGTTGAATTGCTTATTCAATAGCCACAGGCCTGAGCTGGAACAACCTATTGACTGATCCCACGTCAGTGTTCCTGGTAGGAAAATTCCTGTTGACTGATATTAGGTCATGTGGTGTCAGAGAGCAAGCAGGGAGTTCTCTTTGACCTTTCTTTCTTTCTTTTTTAAAAAATATATTTTATTGATTTTTTTTACAGAGAGGAAGAGAGAGGGACAGGGAGTTAGAAACATCGATGAAAGAGACAGATCAGCTGCCTCCTGCACACCCCCCTACTGGGGTGGGGATGTGCCCACAACCAATATACATGCCCTTGACCGGAACCGAACCTGGGACCTTTCAGTCCACAGACCAACACTCTATCCACTGAGCCAAACCGGTTTTGGCTCTTTGACCTTTCTTGTGGGATCACTTAGTAGGGAGTCCCTCTAAGAGTAGGAAGATGTTCGAAAAAAAATTAATATATAGTAAGCTAGAAAACTAGGATGCTTTAATTTAGTGTCACAACTTTTGGGCCAAGAAGAAAAAGGCATAATTGAAATGCCCTGTGCACCCCTAAAACTTGGGGATAGCAGAAAAAGTACTGACTGGGGCTCAACTTCCCTGACGCTCAGTTTCTTCTTCTATGAAATAGGGATTAAAACTATCCTGCATACTTCTCTCAAGGTTATTGTGAAAATCAAATATAATAATATAAAAACATATAAAATATAATAATATTAAATTCTGTATCAAAGGAGCAGATAGTATGAATATTTTCTAGTACCTGAAAAACCACTGGCAAACAGTCAGCCCTCTATAGATGGTTCTTGATAAGGTCCAGTACAAAATATGCAATTGCACATTAGTAAAATTATTTCAAGTCTCTATCTGTATAAAACTATCTTCATGTATGCACTTCATTCATTCAATAAAATGTGCTGTTGTGGTTTATGACTAATAGTTCTGAGAGGTAAGGACTGTATCTAGTTTATTATGTTATCACCCATTTTTTTTCATATAGTGCTACAGAATAAATGATTATTAAATAAATGAATGGATTGATGAATAAACAACTTGAAGAGCTAAAGTTGTCAGGGCTTGGGATAAATGAATGTGGTAGGTAGCAAGAGAGGTAGTGTCCAGGATGGTTTTCAGGTATTTTTGGCTTGAACACCTGGTTTGATGGCAGCTGCCATTTACTAAGATAAGGAACATGAGAGGATAAGCAGGGTCTGGAAGAAGATCTTAAGTTTAGTTTTGGACTTACTGAGTTTATGTGTCTGTGAGATATGAAAGTGGGGATGTGAGTGGGCTGCTGGATATATGGGTCTGGAACTTAGCAGCGATATCTGGGACAGAGATATAAATTTGGGAGTTGTCAGTATCTAGTTAATAATGGAAGGTAAGGCATAGACATGAAAACAGGGGATATACCCAATACATACATATATATATATATATATATATATATATATATATATATATATATATATATGGAGAGAGAGAATTATATACATGTGTAACCATGCATATAGTGAAATTAAGTTACTGGTAATATTCAGCAATGAAGAACACATAATATCAGCCTGAGAAGTGATCCATGTTTGGGGGATACCAAAATGGCAGAACCATTCACCGAAGGTTGGATTAGTTGAATTCCATCTGCAAAAGACAATATAAATACAGATGAGTGGTGTGTCTCTGTCTCAGAGCGCCTCCTACTAAGTTGGACACAGAATGTTTGATATTTCAGATGGATGTTAGTCATGTCGTAGACATTTCCTTTGTGTTGAGTCTAAGAACATTCTGGGGATAGAGCACAAAGCCAGGGCAGTGGAAAGTCAAGTTGAGACAGGTCTGGGGGACTGAGTTTTAGAGACAGGAGACTGTGACTAAAGAGAACACCCCATATCCTTTTTCCTCTCTGGGAAAGGTATTTTCAAGGGGCAGGGCAATCAAGAGACTCACATGGACTTTCCCAGGCTTCCAGCCTGAAAATGGGCTGAAGATACCTGTGTTATGAGGTCCTTGTGTTCTATAGGTCAGTGATTACAGGCCACCCATCCATCACTGTGATTAAGAGCAAGAGTGGCGGATTCACGTGGGTGAATCCATTTAGTTCAAACCCCACCTGTCACTAATTTGCAGGGCAGCCTTTTTGGGAAGTTACTTATTCTCTCTGAACCTCAGTTTTCTTGCCCTGCTGAAAGAACAATGGCAATATAAGACACCAGGTGCTTTGGGTATAGTGAATATTTAATCAAATTCACTGATTTTGCTAACAAATTTGAATTCCTGGGGCTCTGCTACCCTATTAAATGAGTAGCCACTGTTGGGTTTTAAATAGGGAAGTGAGGTATATGATTTACCATTTAAAAAGATACCCCTAATGTCATATGGGAGGTCAGAGTGGACACTAGGGGACGAGACAAGTGACTACCGCACTAGTCCAAGCATGGAACGATGATGGTTTGGATCAGTGAGGTGGGATCGTTATGATGAATTTCCAAGTTGTAAAGATTAGTGTTTAGCAGGAGCTTAATAAATGGCTGTTAACATAATGTTTATGATAAAGGTTATCATTTTCTTAATAACACTAGTCAATTACAGACACATATTTTAAGACATTGCAAAAACATATACATTGTAGTTATTCATTGTGTATGTAGTCAAATTCCTATATACCTGGCACTGTACTAAGAACTTTATATGAGCTTATTTAATATCCCTAACCTTTCTATGGTCCCCACTTTATGGAAGAGGAAACTGAGGCTCAGAATTATCACATAACTAATAAGCAAAAGAGCTGGGTTTTATAGAGTCTGGCTTATATTAAACTTGAGAGAAAAAAAAAAAGATGATTCTTAGAATTAGCTTGGAACCAATTCTGTTTTATGGCTCCAGCAGTAACTGGTTCGGAATCTCTTGCCTGAGGATGAACAGAGCTCCTGCTAAGAATTCAGCTGTCCCTTCCTCTACCCCAGGGCCATCGAGTGTTCAGCCATTTCAATAATCATTATATGAACATTGGAGCTAGTGGGCATTTGGGTTGAATGTTACTTGGAAAATTTCTTGTAGTTCTCTGGGGTTCATGCCTTCACCTCTCATCAGAAATTAATAATGAAACAAAATAAAATTAAAAGACTTAAAAAAAAAAAAGGCCTGCCTGTTGAACTGCCAAGAGCCCAATTAGTGAGAGCAGACCTTACAATAATACCAACTCTGGGTGAGCACACACTGGAGGAAGTCTGATAAGAAAACACCGCCTAAGATGATTTTGAATTGGCAGCAAGAAAAGATCTAGAGAACAATAGCTTGGCGGTGCCAATTCCCTTCACATTTCTCACTAAATGAATGCCTTTTCCCATCCGGAATACTCTACTCTCCCCTGGACCCACCCATTTGTATAATTACCTCTGGGAGTTGGCTGAGAAGTTAGCTCCTGCTAACCGCCTTTCCCACCTAGCATCAGTGTGCTTGGACTTGACGGATTGAATCATGAATTCCTCACTCGCTCAGTGCGGGCCTTGGGGTACTAGATACTCACCCGGCTATTGAGAGCGCAGTGGTGAACTGGGCACCAGTCCTGGCTTTCTTGGAGTTTAGCACTTTGTGAGATGATGGAAATATTGTATGTTTGTGCTCTCCAATATAATAGCTATCAGCTGTGTGTGGCTTTTGAGTGTTTGAAAAATGCCTAGTGCAACTAAAGAACTGAATTGTAATTTATTTATTATTTATTTTGCTTTCTTTCAAAGAATATATTATTGATTTCAGAGAGGAAGGGAGGTGGAGAGAGAGATGGAAATAGCAATGAGAGAGAATCATTGATCGGTTGCCTCCTGCATGCCCCTCACTGGGGACTGAACCGTTAACCCAGGCATGTGCTCTGACCAGGAATTGAATCATGATCTCCTAGTTCTGTGGTCGGCAAATGGCATCTCTCGAGCCACATGCGACTCTTTGGCCCCTTGAGTGTGACTCTTTCATAAAATACCATGGCCTGGGTGAGTCTCCTTTGAAGAAGTGGCATTAGAAGAAGTTTAAGTGTAAGAAATTTGGTTCTCAAAAGAAGTTTCAGTCTTTGTACTGTTGATATTTGGCTCTGTTGACTAATGAGTTTGGCAACCACTGTCCTAGTTCATAGGTCAACGCTCAACCACTGAGCTACACCAGCTGGGCAATTTATTTTTTTTTGAAAAAATGTATTTTATTATTGGGAGTATTTTAGGTGTCCCCCATCCCCCTCTTTGTTCCCCTCTACCCATCGCCCACCCCACTCCAGACCTTCACTAGTCTATTGTCTGTGCCCATGGGCTCTGCATATATGCTTATAAGTTCTTTGGTTAATTTCTTCCCACCTTCCTTCTGAGATCTGGCAGTCTGTTTCATGCTTCCATGTCTGTGGTTCTGTCTTGTTTGTTAATTTATTTTGTTCCTTAGATCCCATATTTAAAAGAGATCATGTGATATTTGTCTTTCTCTGACTGGCTCACTAGTATTTCACTTAGCATAGTATTCTCCTGGCCCCTCCATGCTATCTCAAAGGGTAAGAGATCCTTCCTTTTTTACAGTTGCATGCTATTCCATTGTGTAAATGTACCATGGCTTCATCCATACCGAATTTATGGCAATAGAATACTATTTGGCTATAAAAAAAAGAGAAGGAAATCTTACCCTTTGTGTCAGCATGGATAGACTTGGAGAGCATGATGCAAGGAACTGGATTTTAAAATGTTATTCAATTTTAATTAATTTCAACATAAATAGCCACATGTGACTGCACAAGTCTAATGTGAATGACTGATAATAAAGAAAGGATTGCAGCTAAGTCTTCAGAGGCTGTGATAGGAATCTCTAAAAGTTTGAGTGAGGCACGCGAAGGATGGGGGGGGCTGGTCAGGGGAGCAGTCATGCAGAGCTTCTGATTACAAAACATATTATTGCTCATCATTTAAAAAATGGGGAAATCATGGGAAATCACAAAGAATAAATCACAAATCTCACCATCTAGAGTTTCAGGACATGGATAAATACGCAAATATCCCAATATAGAAATGTGTAAATTTATAGATATGGGAACATACTGTATATACTGCTCTGTAATTGCTGCTTCACTCAATAATTTGCTGCGAATATTTTAGTATCTTTATATAGAACTTCGTAAACGCTTTAATGACTACATAGTATTCCACTGTACCATTGTGATGGGCACTTAGGTTGTTGATAATTTCTCCCCATTCTCAAACATTCTGTGATGATCATATATCCTATGTGCTTGTGTGATTATCTTCATAGGCCAACTTCCAAAATGGGGAATTTTGGTTTTAAAGAGTACACTTAAATTTTAATATTTTAGAGATTACATTGAATCCGTAGAGTGTTTTGGATTATATGAACATTTTAATAATATGAAATCCTCTACTTCATGGACACAAGATGTCTTTCCATTTATTTGTGTCTTCTTTATTTTTTTCACCAATTTTTATAGTTCTTAGTATATGAGTCTTTTAAGTATTTTCTTCTTTTTGATGCTATTATAAATCATATTGTTTTTTCTTAATTTCCTTTTGGACAGTTTGTTGTTAGTATAGTACAAATGGTTTTTGTATGTTGATTTTTGTACTCTGCAACTTTACTGAATTTGTTTATTAGTTCTAACAGTGTTTTTGTGGAGTCTTTTGACTTTTCTATATATAAGGGGATATCTGCAAACAGAGATAATTTTATCTCTCTCTTTTTTGATTTGGATGTCTTTTACTTTTTTTTCTTGCCTAATTGCTCAGTACTATGTTAAATAGAAGTTTGCTTTTTCCTTGATCTAAGAGAAAAACCTTTCAGTGATTTTTTTTTTGTATTTTTACCATTGAGTATAATGATAGCTGTAGATTTTCCATAAATGGTCTTTATTATTTTGAGGTTAATTATACCTTCCAGAAAGTATTTACTAATTTATACTTCTTTTTATACTTCATGAGAGTACCCCTTTTCCAACCCCTTGCCTAAAATTACATTTTATCAATCTTACTAATCTTCTACAATCTAATGTATTATAGTGGGGAACTATTTCTCATTTTTTAAACTTATAATTCTTTAGTATTATTGAGGTTGATTATGTTTATGTTTATTTTTCATTTGTTTTCCTTTTTCGAATTGCCTATTATTATCTTTGTAATATTTTTATTATTATGTTCAATCTTTTCTTGATTTCTAAGAGCTTTTTATATATTCTTATTTAACAATTTTTTTGAATTATGAATATTAGCAAAGAATATGTGCACATATGCATAACCCATGGATATAGACAATAGTGGGTGAAAGCCTGGAGTGGAGATGGGAGAGGGAAGGAGAGGGTCTACGGGGAGAAAAAACGACATCTGTAATACTTTCAACAATACAGATAAATTAAAAAAAAAAAGAAAAACATGTATGTTCTGCTTATAATTAAAAATAATTTTAAGTGTGGTTTATCATTTAAAATACATATAAGATAAGATTGTTTTCAATAAAATTGTTTTGAGCAGATTTAGGAGAGAAATAATCATTTTAAGAATATAGCTTTGAAGTTTTAGTGTTCTAGAGGATAAGACAAAAAAATAAATGAATGCTTTTAAGATATTTCATAGTTGAATGGAAGCAAGGTTAGAAGGAAAAGCTTTTTTCTTAATCCTCATTTCTAGAAAGAATGTTCCTGAAACAGTCTGTCAGTGGGAAAGACAGCCCATGCCCTGCCCGTTGCCCACTTCGCAAAGTGCTCTGCCTGTGAAGGAGGTGTGTGACTGAACCAGTACCATCCAGTGCCCCAACCACAGGGAGAGCCCTCCAAACAGAATAGGACTGGTGCTGGCCCCTGGAACACATGAGCTAACACAGGAAGACCCGTGAGAGAGAGTTTGCTTGCTCTCAGGTTGTGGGATCACCGACTTTAGAGCTGAGATTCAGAAAACACGGGTTCTAGTCCCAGCTTTGACACGATATGGCTTTGAGACCATGGACATCTCCCAACCTCTGTTGGTGAAACGAGCCAAGTTCTCTGGCTGTTTAACCCAGAGCCCTTCCTCTTAAAAAAGACCAAATTTAATCAGTATTCTCATTCCTGTTTTTAATTGGTGCTCAAAGTTCCGGCCCTTTCCCACCTACCACCTGTTACCTCCTCCACCCTCGTTCCACAGGGAGCTTATACTTCTTTGCTTCTGCAGACCTCTTCTCCCTCTCAACCTCCCATTGCCTTCTGCTCTGACCTCTAGAAATATCTTCAAAATCCACTCCCTTTTACATTCAGTCACTTTTCTGAGCTCCTCATCCAATAACTTGCTGCTTCTAAGGACATGCTTCTTGGCAGCCTTCAGAAGTGATAGCTCTTTTCTTTCTTTCTTTTTAATGTCTTTTATTTTCAAACATACCCTACACTTACCAGGTCTAGAGATGGCTATTAAAAATCATGACCTTTTGAGTTTTGTTCCATTTAAATAAGTTTCTCTCTTCCTCATTTTTTTTCTTTTACTACTGACCTCTTGGGCATTCTTTATTCTCTAAACATGCTGACTCCTGTTCAATGTCTCTATCCTTCCCAAGTCCTGACTTGTCTGGAATGACTTCAGCCTTGATATTATAAGTTTCATTGACTTTCTCTCCCATTCCACCTTAGCTGTGTCATTTCTTATTCACATTCTTGATCTAGTTATTACTTGAATCTTCTCTAATTCCCAGATTACTAATTCAAACATCCTCTTTTCACTGTAACTTCCTATCCTGCTAAGTTACTCCCTTTATATCCTTTATATTATTTGACTTCATTGGTACCTATGGTCTATTGAATTCGCCCAATCCACCAGCTTTCTTGCTTTTAAAGTTCAATCCAATGTCAGAAATTGCCTTTTGCCTACTCACTCTTGCCCTCTTCTCTGTTCTAGCCCCACCACCCTCTGGCTGCTTTTACTTACCTGAAAGTTCTCTGCTCTCTCCAGCCTCAGGCTCTTTGCATATACTCCATCTATGTCACTCTCCTCTGCCCCTTTATTAATTAAAGCCTATTCCTCAATCAGGTCTTAAGTTTGCAAAGACTTCCTCATAGTGCTGCCTTCACTAGATGAAGTCCACCTAAAATATGTTCTTTATACACTGTGTGCCTTTTTACAGAGCTCATTAATTTGTGTTAATACACCTACATGTGGTTATTCAATTGGTGTCTCTCTTCCCCACCACATTACAAGCACCACGAGGTGAGGGGCTGTGTGTATCTTTGCTCGATATTTGATCCCCGGCTCCTAGTAGATCATTTGGCACATAGTAGGGCTCAAGAAACATGTTGAATATAAGAATCAGCCTCAGTTTGCTCACTTACAGTATGAGAGGTTGGTTTAGATGTCCTCTCATTCTCTAATCTCCTGACTCCAAGATCTAGTTAAACCATCTTAATTTATAGTTGGGGAAGTAGTCCAAATATGAAGTGATTTCCAGACATCTGGTAGAGCAGGGGGACTGTTGCCCTGATTTCCTGTATACTAAGGTGCAGCCAGTTAGCCATTTATTGTTCCATTTCTTTTCCAAATCTTAGGATGCCTAAGTGAGTTTCTCCATTTGCAGACTGATTGGCCCTTTAGCCACGATGACTGTCCAACTGTGGACATACATGGCCTTCAGGAGGTTTTTGTTGCCAACTATCTCAGTGTAGACCTACTTGGTGAAGAAAGACAGCCAGTTGGCAGCCAGTTGGCTGAAGCTGAGGGAAGAAACAGCCTAAGGGGTGGACTGCTTTGTCACTTTCTGCACTGGGGACATGTTGGCCTCCTGGCCGGACAGCTGTTCTTGCTCCTTGGCCTACAATGGACAGTCGAGCATCAGACCACCCGAATGGAGGTCTGTTTCCTATTTGCCTGTCGCCACGTGGCCTGTCTACCTCAGCTGCATGAGGAACACCAGATGCCTGGAGGGAGTGTTTCTCTTCTGGATTATTCTCCTTGGCTCTTAGTTACTAATCAAACGTGGAGAGAAACAAAAGATCTGGATGATCTACAGTGTCATGTGACCTATAGCAGAAGGCATCCAGGGAGGCAGCAGATTCTCAAGGAAGGGAAATGACTTTGTAAGAAAGTTAGGAAGCAAGCAATCATGCAGTGTGCCAAGAAAGGGCTGCAAACTAGGGGTTCTACGCATCTGACTTCCAATGGCTCTGAACTCTTTAAGGCTAGACGCAGCAACAAATTGATATTTTAAAGCTGTCCACAATTACTTACTCTATGAGGATAGAAGCAGAATTTATTTCTGGAGCGAGGCTGGTCTTTTATTTTGTAAAAAACACAAAATGTTGGACTATGTAAAGGTCAAGTTTAAACCCTACTTATGAGTGGAGAAGTTTGAGACCAAGAGCAGCTCAATAGAACAGCTAACCTATTCTGGGTGACCATGAGGAGCAATTTAATGAGTTGCAAGTCTGGAAAGTATTACCTGCCTGGGGGCAGTTGAGGGTTGGGTTTCAGGACCCTGATGATGGTGGGATGCGAACTGGTTGTTAACATGGTGGAGGGCAGAGGAGCGCTCCAGTCGGGGTGGATGCCAGTAGGAGGGCAGAGTTGATGGCCCCGGGAGTAATGATATCTGATACCCACTTGAAAATGCCCACCCCATTTGAATTAATGACACTTCTTTCATTGTTACCCTAGCACCTGACATTGTCTAGCTGAAGCAAAACACTCTGGGCAAATATGTTGGGAGGCCCATAGGACTGGGGGAGTCAATAGACAACCAAGAAACAGAGAAGTGGAAGCAAACACAGCCCCTGAAACGCAGAAATGGAAGTTAATGTTCCATTTCAGTTGGATGGGCTCTTCTTGCAACCTAGCAACTCAAATTGCAGTCTGTGTCTCGGTTCAGGTTTTAAATTCTAGGTAGACAGATCTGATGGCTCCCGATTGGTAAGGTATTTCTACTCCTGGGTCAGTTGGCCTTTGCTGGGGACAGGGGGCGGGGCACAGATTTGATTGTTAGGGGATTGTCATAAACTGGGAGCTATCTTAATTTGGTTTCCTTATAGAAAATCATTAGAAATTTTGTTTGAAAACTACCTTCCTCAAGTAGTGTGTGAAAATAAGGACAAGTGGTTCTCCAAATCTTCAAAATTAAATCATTTAATTGTTCTTGAGGGTTGAAGGAAATTGAACTTTAACAATGTATTTGTAAGTTAATTCACTTATATAGGCAATAGTGCAGACACAAGCCTTATGTTTTGTGTTAAATATTAAGACACCAATTTTCTCTATTGTTATTGCTCCCCAATCAATTCAATAAAGTATATTTTATATTTATTCCATGTAAAGCCAAGTATTGTTCTGGGTATATTTTATTTTGAAATCTATGATTTTTACATTAGTTAGGACTTTTGGGGTTGAGGTGAGGATGTATGTGACAGACTCTAAGATTTGGCTAAAGCCAAAATCAGAGTTTATTGGCTCACATAGTGGGAAATCCAGAGGTAGTTGGCTATAGGCACAGCTAGATCCAGGAACTCAGAACATATTATCGGGAATCTGTTTTTCTCTTCATTTATTGGCTCTGATTTCCTATGTATGCTAGCTTCATTTTGTAGACCCTCACTTTCTAGTAATGAAGCAAATTGCCACTAAGAGGCCTCCTCATACATCCTTCTGGCTATAGGAGCCCCAGTGAAAAAAATAGCAACTGCATTTCAATGCATTTATAAACGAAGGGGAAATTCTCATTGGGTCTTGTTCCTGTCCCTGACCATTCACTCCTGTAGGAGGGTGAAACACTAGAGTCAGGCCTGGGCCACCTGCCCCCTTCTGGGGTGCTGAAAGGTTGGAGATTGGGTACCATGAATTGCAATGATTCTCATCCCATGAGAACCACATGGGAAGAAAGGAATGCCATTCCCTAATGGAAAAGTTTGGTTCTGGAAAGTAAAAATCAGCAGGTTTCTACTTCAGTCATAGTCATGACTCCTGAATTAAAGATTTGGGGGATCATAGAAAGCATTTGTCTGCCATATCAATTTTAAAAATAAGAAAGCCAACCCACAGAATCGAAGAGATTCTTCATATTCATTCATTCAGCAGTGCTATCATTGGCAGATATAACTGTGGCCAACACAATCATGGTCTCCATCTCCAAGAAATATTTTGCCCAGTAGAAAAAATGCATAGTCACGCAAATAGTCTATTACTGTATAGCATGGTAGGGGTTACTAACAGGAGTAAAAATGAGTGTGTTATGGGAGCACCTAAGAGGGGCAACTAATCTAGTTTGAGAGACCCCCAAGAGATATCAACACTAAGACACAAAGAATGGGTATATTTGCTAAGATAATGCTAGCTGCTATAACAAACACACCTCCATATTTCAGAGACAACATGATAGAAGTTTGCTTCTCATCATGTAACTATCCATGTGATTGGTCTGGGAGTGCCCTTCTAATGATTCAGGGACAAAGATTCCTTCTAGCCTACAGTTTCACTATTTTCTAGGATCTTGGAATCTTTTACTTCCAGTTGGCAGATGAGGAAATATGGAGAAGATATACCTGCTTCTTAACCACTTTGGCCTAGAAATGACATGCTCATATTCCACTGGTAAAATTTAGTCACATGGTCGCACCTGGATGCAGGGGGTTTGAAAATACAGTTGCTGGTGTGGTAGCCACAACCCAGCAATAACCTTACACTATGGAAGGTGAACATGGAGCTTTGAAGGCCCTGACTCAATGAGTTAGTCAAGCAATGACAGAGAAAAGGCTTGGCTTCCTAGCTAAAGGATGGTACATTTAACAAAGACCCAAAGTGAAGAAGAGCAGGGTCCAGTTAGAGTAGGAAGGCCATGTTTATGCAGATTTAGCAAATAAAAATAAATACAGGCCTGCCAGTCACATTTGAACTTCAGATAGATAGCAAATATTTTAGGACAAGTATGTCCCAAATATTTCATGAAACACGCTTATCCTACAAATGATTCATTGTCTCTCTGGATTTTACATTTTCACCAGCATCATGCACTTTATCTGGGAAAGAGCATATTATCCAGAATGACCAGATCACAGAGCCTGGATGGGTGGGAACTGGGGATTATGTAGCTGGAGAAGTAAGCAGAGGCAAGGCTTGTCAAGGTCTTTCTAAGCCAGGTTAAGAATTTATCCTCATAGCAGAGGGGAGTCATCAAAGGGTTTTAAACAGGGGGAAAGAGTGTGAGACATGTTCAGATCTAGATTCCAGTGGAAGGGTAGCCACAGAAGGAGGTGACCAGAGGCAAGCAGGTCGGGGCAAAACCAGGAGTTCAGGTCTGATTCATCATTTCATGATTCTGCAGGGTTCTTAGAAGCAGCTTAGGATCGTGGAAATAGCATGACCAGGAGACATGGGGTCCAGTACTGAACAGCTGGTACAGCAGTCCCCTCATCTTGTTAAGCTCCCTCTCCCCACTCCTGAGATTCTCTGGAGCAGTGGTTCTCAACCTTCCTAAGGCCGCGACCCTTGCATACAGTTCCTCATGTGGTGGTGACCCCCAACCATGAAATTTTGCTACTGTTATGAATCGTGATGTAAATATCTGCATTTTCCGATGGTCTTAGGCGACCCCTGTGAAAGAGTCGTTTGACCCCCAAAGGGGTCACGACCCACAGGTTGAGAACCGCCGCTCTGGAGTTCAAATGGTCCACCTACTCTGCAGAACGAGTCTCCCCCACCTCTGCATTCCAGGTTCCTTCTATGCTCCCAAATGCTGGAAGTCTGAGTGCCTCACGGTCAAAAGTCAGACCTTGGCAGGCCCTGGCACTTATATAACTGTCAGAATCTTGACCATGGTTCTCATCCATCCACAGTTTGGTGCTATCAGCCCAGCTGCCATTAGCAAATCCATCACGTTAAGCTGCAAGAAGTCACACCTGCCAGGCCCAAGCTGTTTATCTCCATAATTTCCCCACATAAAGCAAAAACAGGGGACTATTTATTTTCCTTCCTGACATACATAAGGCTGTTAAAAGTCTGAGTGCACTGGCAGTTTACATGAAGCTAACCTTAATTGCACACCAGAGTGCCATAAAAGGAAGACCAGCCCTCATTAGCGAGGGACCAATTTTACATTTTTCTCCTCTGACCAAAACTGTTTAAAAATGTGGGGTACTATCTCCTCCCAGCCAGACATAAATTTCAGTGCTGTCAAAATGCCCTCGCTGAATTCCAGCTTTTCTCATGCTTGAAATGTTCGGTGTGTCGACTTGAGCTCTAGAAAAAAAAATGCTGTATCTTCCTTGGGTTGCTGCCCCCAAATGAATGAAATTCTCTCTTTCTCTCTCTGGTCTTTATATCACAACCTCAGTTACCCTTAAGACATGATCCCAACCAATATATTTCTTTCATCATTCAGGGTTAAGGAGAAGTACTTTTAACCTTCCTTATGAAAAATGTCCCTGACTTTTCCTATTACATATGGGGCAGCTATGCTGTGACAGGCACACTGATGATCAATGCATTATCTCAACATCCACAACTCTAGTCCAAATGTCCCCCACCTCAGTACCCTCACCTGCCTAACAGCAGGATGAACCCCAAAGCCCTGAAACCTCTTGCCTACTTCATCCCCCCTTCGGTTGGCCAGTGTCTGTTCAGCTACGTGGGAAACTCACCCTCTTCTTCTACTGTGATTGCCATTGTTGGTTGTGCCATTGTTGTTTGTTTGTTTGTTTGTTTTAAATATATTTTATTGATTTTTTACAGAGAGGAAGGGAAAAGGATAGAGACCTAGAAACATCGATGAGAGAGAAACATCGATCAGTTGCCTCCTGCACACTCATTATTGGGGATGTGACCACAACAAAGGTACATGCCTTGACCGGAATCGAACCTGGGACCTTTCAGTCCACAGGCCAACGCTCTATCCACTGAGCCAAACCGGTTTTGGCGGAAGTTGTTTTTTTTTTTTTTCTTGTCTGTCTGTTTTTGCAGAGTTTGGGGGAAGGACCTCATTACTCTAACTCTACACCTTGCTTTGCTGCTGGGCCCCCAAATCAACTCTACTTGTGCCCAGCGAATCACGAATTCACTTCTACGTCCACCTCTTTCTCCCTGTTGCAACTGGACTCATGGACCTGGAATTAGAAGGATGTTTTCCAGCTTCTTCACATGCCTCCTGTTTTCTCCCTTCTCCTCACATTCAAGCTTCTCTTTGCTTCATATATACATGTAAAACTAAATATATAAAACTGTAGGTCTTTATAGAGCTACACTAAAGCTTCCATCTACATGAATGAACAGAACCCACAGCTAACACATCTGTAGCATGTGCCAGTCATTGCTCTGAGTGTTTCTTATGTAACAATTCACGAGGAGGTAGGTTGTATTGTATCCCAGACACGTAAGGAAACCTGACACAGAAAGGTGTAAGTCACCCAGCTGGGCAGTGAGAGTGCTGTTTGTGCGGATGAACTCCATGCAATAATGAGACTCAGATAAGGGTGTGTGTGTGTGTGTGTGTGTGTGTGTGTGTGTGGTATTATCTACATGTGAATCACAGACAGCAGGTCATACCAAAGTTCTTTGAGAGAAATGATGCTGTTCCCATTTATGGATAGAATAACTGGAACACAGGAAGGATAAAAACCTTAAGGTCAAATAGCCTAATCGGAGGCTTCCAGGATTCTGTCAGGTGTGTCTCCTTTTAAAAGCTGAGCTCATTATATGAGGTCACTACCTTCCTTTCAGAAATAGAGTGTTCTATATTCCTACAGTAACAACATATGTATAGTAAGGTATGTAATTCAAGTGATTCCTTTACTAGGAAGCTGAGATTCCTCAGGTGTCTGCGCATAGAAGGAAGGACACTAGAGTTGGAGCTGGCAGACTGGCTCAGGGACTTCACTTTTATATCTTACTTGCAGTGTGACCTTGAACAAGTGCCTTCAACTTTCTGGTTGTCATTTGTCAAATGGATAGGCATTCATTTTCCACTGTGTGTGTGTGTGTGTGTGTGTGTGTGTGTGTGTGTGTGTGAGAGAGAGAGAGAGAGAGAGAGAGAGAGAGAGAGAGAGAGAGAGAG